>SJYG01000581.1:718389-748303 GCA_006410535.1 Litocranius walleri | reverse complement strand
GGAACGGCACCTCAGGTGCTGCGCTGCAACTGGAAACCTGGAAGAGGATTATTCAGGGTTGCAAGCCCAGCCCGAGCTCCTATGCTGATTCTACTGCTCAGTGGGTGGATTTTACGAACCAGACGCCCAGCAGCAGAAGCATTTCCTGCAAGAGAAGGGACTCCTGCTACTTTTGCGTCAAATTAATTGAGTTCAGGAGTAAAAATAGCCCCCAAGACCTGCTTCCCCAGCTGCAGTTGCTGAAGGGGCAGGGGTGGGGGGACGTCCATTCTCTGGGCGCCTCAGTGAGAAGAGCGTGTGCATGCTGACAGTGAAGTGCCTCGTGGAGAAGTCAGGGGAACAGGAGGCCTGTTCTTGAGGAGGCCACCAGGAGGGCTTGTTGACTTAGTCTCAGTGGCTGAAGCTGCCTCTGCTCGAACACCTCTGGGAACCTCTGGGACTCCACTCTCAGAATGACACACCGGCCAGTAGCTCATCACAGTCTCCCCGCCTAACCCCTGTCAGCCTTTGAGAGTGTGGTGTGGTTGTTTAGGTGCCGCAGCAAAAAGACACAGATGTAGAGAACAGACGTGGGGTTCTTGGTGGCTAAGACAGTAAAGAGTCTGCCTGCAGTGTGGGAGACCCTGGTTTGATTGCTGGGTTGGGAAGATCCCCAGGGGAAAGGAATGGCAACCACTCCAGTATTCTTGCCTGGAGAACCCCTGGACAGAAGAGGCTTGGGGACTACACTCCGTGGGGTTGCAAGAGTCAGACAAGAGCGAGCAACTGGCGTATGCACCTACGATGTTGCCAGTGAGAGCCGTCGCCAGGGAGGCCCGCAGTGCCCCCAGTGAGCAGCGGAGCACGGGCGGGCGCAGGCGAGCCTGGAGCCATGTGGAGCTTGGTTCAGGTTCTCCTCAGAAAGGTGAAGGTGGGGCTTCCAGGACGCTGGGTCCCCGGCACCTTCAAAACAGCTGGCTCTCCCTGAGCTGAACGCCTGCCCCGAGAGCTCTCTGGCTCACACCAGACCTGGTTCCTGGGTTTTAATGAGTCACTCTTTCAGAAGCTGAGGTAGGAGTCCCATTCAGTCAGCTAATCCCTTCCTCACCTTGGCTCTGCTTTCTTTTTGCTGCGTAATGAATTTCCAGCGGGAGATTCAGTTCAGTTCAATTCAGTCGTCCAGCCGTGTCCGACTCTCTGCGACCCCAAGGACTGCCCTGCCCATCACCGACTCCCAGAGCTGCACAGGGCATGTGTGTGTATGAGTGTGTGCATGCACGCACAGGTTTCCCACAGAGATTCCTTCTGTAGAACTAGGTCACGCAGCTGCGGAGGCTGGCAGCCATTTAAACGTTAATCTCATCCCAGATACCCTCCCAGGACACCAGGGTAAGGTCTGACCACGTGTCTGGGCAGCCCACGGTCCAGTGAAGTTGGCACACAGAAGGAACCTCGCAGGGGCCAGGGAGAGGAGTGTGGGTCTGGGGAGGGGCGAGCCACACGGGCCGTTACCTCAGCGGTTTACCGCAGGAAGACTGAACCTTATCCATTTCTGTATCCTCAGCATCTCATATGATTTCTGACTCACAGGTGGTCGTGAGCGTGCATTGAGTGAATGGAAGAACAAATGGAGTCTGTGATCCCAAAATAGAAAAGAATTTTTTCAGCTCAAGTAGGATATCTGTAAAATGTTTCATGAGATTCCCTCAGAATCAGTACCAGCCACTTCCTGATTCTCGTCTTCAGGAAGTGAATTTCCTTCAAGAAGATTTTTTTTGTAATGTATGGAGGGACTCTTCCGTGTTTGAGGGAATTATGCCCACTGCACTATGCTTGCTAACTGTGTGAGCAGAATTTTATTAATTTATTTTTTATTTTTTTGGCCATGCCAAGCAGCATGCAGGATCTTAGTTCCCCAGCCAGGGATTGAGCCCGGGCTCCCCGCAGTGGAAGCACAGGGGCTTAACCTCTGGACCACCAGGGAAGTCCCTGTGACTAGAATTTTTTTAACTTAATGTGAACTTTTTTTTTTTTTGGCTAAACGTTGGTGGGGCAAACAACCTGTTAAAGGAAATGCTTGTTTTGTCAGCTGCATGATTCAAATTTATGTTCCTTGAAGTATTTGCTAATTCTACAGTTAATCTGGAGAGGTTTCTAAGCTCACAGTTCAAGAGGAAGAGAAATGATGAGCTAAGGACATCAGCTGAGGGGTCAGGAACCTTTGATTTCTTTCCTGTTTGAAATCAGTTATGTGTCTATGACATGCCTTGCCACACCAGGATAAATAATCCATGCAGAAGCCATAGAGGCTGCTCTTCATACTCAGGAGAAAGCTGAATTGTTTTGATGTGGCTGCTGAAAGAACGTTTTGAATTGCACAGGCTATGAATTGTTTTATAACAGTTGAGGGTTTTTTTTTCCTTGTCATAAACCTGCCTAAGACAAATACCATTCCAAAGGTGATGCACACCTTGCTCTCTGTCGGCAACCTCAAGTTCCTAGCCTGCTCCTCCCCACCTCTTTTTCAGGGCAGGAAGCTTTGTGGAGTTAACATGGGGTAGAAATTTTATACTTAAAAATGATATTTTCCGGGCAGGAGGGTGATTTTCGGTTTTTAGATGTGAAGCTGCATCATGACTCATTTGTTCTGAAGCAGGTCGTTCTCCTGTTACTAAAATTAATCACAAAAGAGCAGGGAGGATTGAACACGCAGAGTTCACACAGTGGGTCTTAAAATTAGAAAGGAAGGCTCGTTTCATCTTCATTTGCCGAGTGTGGATGATGTACCAGGGGTTAGGTAATTCATATGAATCAGGGTTTGTTTTTCAGTACAAATCTGTAATTTAGAGTAACCTAAGGCACAGAGCCGGAAGTGAGGAAGAAAGGTGGCAAGCAGAAAGCATAGAAAGGGGCCGCGTCCATGTCTGAGGCAGACCTTCCCGCAGGCCCGTGTGCCCGCCGGCTTGCAGCTCTGTGCTTTGGCTCCACTGTATTCCTAGGCACCAGGTGCCCGCTCGCCCAGGAGCACAGCGACGGAGTCCGGGGACTCAGCCTCCGAGAGTCGTGCACTGGGCCTGGGGCGCCGTGTTTGGCCCCTCGTTTCTGCCCATCTCCTGTGCTTTGTTGCCCACACGGCAGCCCTGCTGGGGTTTTGCGTGATTGAGGCAGATCACTCCTTCCGTTGCCCTGTCCACTCCCTGCAATGGACTTCTGTGACCATTACCGAGAAATAGAAGTGAGATACAGACTTCTGACTTTGGACACCGAGGCCTGTGGTGGTTGTGGCCTGCTTCCTGTCCCGCGCAGGGAGGACAGGCTGACACGCTCGTTTGCACCTGAGGGCTTCGGTGCTGATGGATTCTTGTGGGAGCCGCTCATGCCTGGGTCATCACCATGCTCGTTGGTATCATTCAGGTCTCTGCTCAGGTGGCATGTGGAGAGGCCTCTTCAGATCCCACCCTGCCCTCATCGTTTCCGCTCATCTGTCCTCCTCATGTGCTTCTGGTAGTCCTTGTCGCCCCTGGGGGTTGTTGCTCCATTGATAAGTTGTGTCCAGGTCTTTGCGGCCCTGTGGACTGCAGCACCCCAAGCTTCTGTGTCCTTCACTGTCTCCCAGGGTCTGCTCAGATCCATGTCCATTGAGTTGGCGATGCCATCCCACCATCTCGTCCTCTGCCGCCTCCTTCTTTTCTTGCTTTCTTTTCTAATGAGTCAGCTCTTCTCATCAGGTGGCCAAAGTATTGGAGCTTGAACTTCAGCATCAGTCCTTCCAATGAACACCCAGGACTGATCTCCTTTAGGATGGACTGGTTGGATCTCCCTCCTGTCCAAGGGACTCTCAAGAGTCTTCTCCAGCACCACAGTTCAAAAGCATCAGTTCTTTGGTGCTCAGCCTTCTTTGTGTCGCCCTGGATACCATGTTATTCTACTTGGCATTTGATTGTTGTGTCTCTTCCACCAGCATGAAGCACCCGAGAGCGTGGATGCTGTGCCGCTCACTCTTGTACTTGACCTAGAACAGCATCTGGCAGGGAGCAAGTCCTCAGTTAATGCTTTGTGCTCAGATGAATGAAAGTGTATTATTTTCACAGGAGACATGACAAAATCCTACAGGTTTTTTTTTTTTTTTTTTTTTGCTTCCTCCCACTGAAAGGAGGCGTCCTAGGATCAATGGAGATCCTTGCTTACCTATGGCTATGAAAGTGAAAGTGTTAGTCCCTCGGTGGTGTTCGACTCTGTGTCCTTGTGAACTGTAGCCCACCAGGCTCCTCTGTTCACGGAACTCTCCAGGCAAGAATGATGGAGTGGGCAACCATTCCCTTCTCTAGAGGATCTTCCCAACTCAGGGATCGAACCTAGGGTATTGCAGGCAGATTGTTTACCGTCTGAGCTGCCAGGGAAACTCTTTCTGTGACTGAAATGCCATCTGTATGGTGAGCAACTGGCTAGGTGAGCCTAAAGACTGCTGTGTGGCTGGATGTCTGCCTGCCTGCCCCCCAGCCAAAAAAGCATGTTCTCCATAATCTTCACATTAAGAATACATAGTCTGAAAATTCATTAGAAAATAAAATGTAAAAGTCAGTCTTACTGAAGCAGAATACCCATTTAACCACCAGACTCTGAATGTCAGCCATTCTAGGCAAGTGCAGTAGGTATGGGATTTAAAGCCTTGAGAATGGTTTATATCTAAGAGGATCTTTTTTCTTTTTTTAATGTGGACCATTTTATAAAACTTTTATTGAATTTGTTACAGTATTGCTTCTGTTTTATAGTTTGTTTGTTTTTTTGGTTCTGAGACATGTGGAATCTTCGTTCCCTGACCACAGGTTGGACCTCACCTGGGCGTCTCCTGCCCACACCTCCTGCCACCTGGGCATCTCCTAGGACCTGAGGTCGTCTCTCAGGGTCTTAGCATCACGCTGGGCATCTCTTCTCACAGAAGATTTCCCCGACCATGCCTTCTCCCTCCGTGGCCTGCCCCTTTGCCCCACGCGGCAGCTCCTCTGGGTCCCCGCCCCGCACAGCCCCCGCTGGGGACGTCATGACCCTGTGTGGTCAGTCAGTGTCTCCACCGCTGCTGTCCGTGGCTGCCCTTGAAGCCAAAGCCCACCGTCTGGCTCCCTGTCCTGGGCACTTACCCAGAACCCCGCGGTCTAGCTGGCTCTCAGATGTGTTAAATTAGCAAGTCAGTGAGCAGAGGTTCCTGAGATTCTGCTCGAGTCGGCCTTGACTTCATGGAGAATTGCTGTTTGACTTTGTTGACACTGATGCTGTTCTCAGAGGCAGTGGGCCAGCCGGGTAGCATCGTGGGTGGTCACTGAGAATGGTGGGGGACACGTGGTTCTCCATGCAGGTGCCACCTGGCTTAGCGGTCTGACTTCCGTGCTTACGGTGAGGCTGAGTTGCCTGCAAGCTGTGTTCCCAGAGCGCATCGTGTGTTCAGACTCAGGGGTGTGGGTTCCGCTCTCCATCTCTGCTGATGATCACAGGTGGACTGCACAGCAGCTGGGGTGCCTAGAGTGAGCTCAGAGGCTGCCGGGTCCCCTCTTGTGTATTGAAATAGAATAACCAGAGGAGAAGGAGACAGGTTTAAAAATAACTTAGTATGCACGTAGGTGAAATAACCTTATCTCCCAGTAGGTGAGGAAAAAATAGGTCCCGATTCTGGCTGTTCTGGGATATTTTTAGTATAAGAGGACTCTTTCTTTGATCAATGAAGTAAAAATCATGGTAGGGAAAGAAATTAGGTGGGGAGAAAGTTGCTGAAGCCGTGTTGTTTTATTTCTATGTCATCCGTGAAAGAAAAGCAAACACAAGCAGAGGCTGATCTCAAGAACAATAGAAAAATACACTTTTCTTCTCACATGTTTGTTTATAATATGATTTCGTTATAATACACTGTTATTTTCAGTGTGCGGCGCGATAAATTATCTGAAGGGCCTGCTAAAACTCATATCTTGTAAAACACTTCCTGTTTTAATTTTATTTGGGAGAAATTATGGGGCTGGGGAGTTTATTAATTTTTAGCTTTTAAATGAGTGTGATTCATTTTTCATAGCATTTGAATTATCAGCATCTCCCTGGTATTGCCACCAGAAAGGTTTGATCTCTCCCTACCAGAATCTTCTAAGGGAAATTGATGAACCTAGTAACCTAATTTTAGACCTACTGAAATTTGGCAGATGGATGGTATTTATAGTGTTCTGAATCTTCCTATTGGACGTTTAAAAATAGTCACATCATTAGAGAATATGTTCAAGAAGGAAAAGATTTTAACCCCAAATCTAATGCCCACATTCTTGTTTCCAGTCTCAAACTGGATATGCATTTGGTAGCAATTTCCAAAGAGCCTCTGTGTCCTCTTCCTTCTCTTTGCTGTGTGACGCTGTTGTCGTCATGGAAACAGACCTTGGAGTTGCTTTGTCATACAATGTAAGGGACTCCCTGATACAGAGAGCCGCTGCAGGCCATGTCGCCAAGACAGAGCCTTATCAAATGGTGGCTGCGACGTGTGTTGTGGACAACGTGGAGCGCTATGTTTTGGGAGCTTACCCTAAAGAAGACATAGCTGTGCCCCTCACCAGACACAGACACCGGCGTCCTGAGCCTCAGGGGCCTGGGAGGAGCGGCAGGCGCCCGTGATTTCCACCACGGGCGTGCATTATGTCAGGCTCAGGCCGGTCATGACTGAACCTTCAGTTAGGGCTCTCTTGTTGAGAAAAGAGGATCTGGGAGGTTTGAGTGTTCCAGGAAACGAGCAAGCCAAAAGTTAAAAGGGTTGTTGGAAAGTCCCAAATTCCCAACAGAAATTCCCCAAACCGATTAGAGGTAGAGATCGGCTCCTGAGATGAAAATCGGCTGTGCCTGATTGAATGCTTGGCGGCTCCCAGGCTGCGAGGGAGCCCAGCTGGGTGCCAGGAGGTGGTGTGTTCACACTGCACGTGGCTGTGTGGATAGAGGGGGCAGGGGGGAAAGTGCTTGACGGACGGCGGACCACCATGCACTGGGAGTTTGTGTCTTGCCTTCTCACTCACCAGCGAGAGTGCATGAAAGTGAAAAGTGAAAGTGAAGTCGCTCAGTTGTCACCGGGCTCCTCCATCCATGGGATTTTTTAGGCAAGAGTACTGGAGTGGGTGCCATTGCCTTTTCCAAATACAATGTAAATGCTATGTAAATGGTTGTAAATACAGTGTAAATGTTGTATAAATAGTTGCCCTTGCATGGCAAATTCAAGTTTTAGCCTATGGAAGTCACTGGAAATTTTGTTTCCCTACTATTTCTGATCTGTGGTTGCTTAACTCCGTGGACACAGAGCCTGCAGGTGAGGCAGGCTGACAGGGCTCAGCTGCCGAAGGTGCGCTGAATAGGCAGGTCAGGGAAAGCGGCCCAGAGATCTGTGGGCTGTCCAGTGATGTGCTCTGCCTGAGAGGCACTCAGCCTACGACATGTTTCTGGGGATGAGTTTACTGTGGACGTGATTCAGGACAGTTCATGTTGCCACATAAGCTTCTTGGTCACAGAGCTCGCCCACACCACTGTTCAAAGAAGGGCACTGAATAAGGTGGCTTTGCATTTCTGAGTTCTTAGAAGGACAGGATAACAGAATGAAAAAAAAATCGTTATGTGTTTATCTCACTGTCAAAGAGTAGGTCGGATTCAACTTGTCAAAGTTCATGCCACTAGCAAGCATGCTTCTTGTAAACTTCAGATGTCCGGGTTGGCGTTTATAAACATGCCTTTTGCCTGGGCTTTGGAAACAATAGACCACACCTGAGTGCTAGCGACCTGCGTTCTCGCTCCCGACTGACTGTTGGGTTCCCCCACGTCTCCCTGCAGCGTAGCAGGACACGTCAGGCGACCCCAGTCCCACTTGCGGTGCTGTTTCGCACACACGCAGCTCCTGGTCTGCCATTCCCAATTTCGCTGCTTTTAAAAGTCCTGCTACAGAGTTTGTTTTCTTTGTAACAGCAATGATTTAAAAGTCTCAAACCAGGGCAGCACTGGTGTGGTGGGAAGCCCGGGCTGGGGGTGGGGAGCTTAATTTGTAAGATGCTTCAGACACCATGTGACATGAAGGACTGTCCTTTGGGGACCTGCCCACCCCATACAAACCAAATTATAGCTTCAGCTTATTTTCATTGAAAAATTGCCCCTTTCCAAAGAAAAGTCCTAAAAATGCTTGACATTTGCAGGGTTTCTGCAGCAGTCGGCAGTTTCTCTAACAAGTGCATTCACAGACATTGAAAGAATTTGTCAGCTGCTAACTCATGCTTCATATAGTGTGGGAATAATGGCGCATTGTAGTGATGGCATAGGGAGTGGGATGATGACAAGTTAGAGCTCTCATTTTGTAGTCTTCAAACACATTTTCAGCTTTCGGATGTAAACTCACCTATAAGGATGATAGGCGTGTGCAAGCACAGAATTTTTTTCTCTAATTTCTCGACTGTTTTACACTTACTTTTCGTGATAAGTACTATCTCTAGGATCTCAAAACAAAGTATCAATGGCAAGATGAGGTTCAACTTCTTTTCCCCTCTCAGGAAGATTGAAATGTGATTTCCCCCTTTTTTGGTTAATTGGGACAGCTAAAAGTAAACTTCCAGTTATGCAGGGATGAGGCTAGTCTGGCTCAATCTGCATCCTTTAGGAAGTCCTAAGTTAGAAAACTGCTGAAATGAAGGACAGTCTGAGACAGATTTAGATTTCTTGTAGAGAATGACGCCCTCTCAGCTTTACAGATTGATACTATGTGCATGAGAAAAGAAACAGGGTCGAGAATTGTCTCAGTCCTTTACTCTGTGAAAGAGGAGAATGTCGCTCCCTTAGGAGACAGGGAGACCTGGTTTCTGCTTTTAGATCAGTCGTGAAAATACTGGATGTTCTTTGAAATAAGATATTCAAGTGAAAAAGAATTGAGGAACTCAAATTTAGCTCAGAAAGAACACTTCTTTCCACCCGTGGCCCCTTTAGCTCCTGTGCAGTCTCTCGTTCCTCCCTGGCCCACATTTCAGTCCCATCCTGCACACCTGGGACACAGGGTCTTTCCCATGGTCTGGACCAGGAAGTCCTCACCGTGTCCACGGGATTCCCAGGAGGGCACCCTCTGGGCGGAGGCAGACCGGAGCCCCAGGGAGGAGCCTGGGCCCCGAGCCTGGGGGTGCTGGACGCCGGGACAGCTGGCCCGGGCCGAGCCCGTGAGCCCAGGGTGCGGGACAGAAGCCTGTACTAGTCCCTGCCTCCTGGCTTGGTTTTTTTTGACGGCTTGCAATTTCTGAGTTTATTTCCTTTCAGTACTCTTTAGCAGTGTCTCTGAGTTTGTCTCAACTCTGCTGGGCAGAAAGGAGTTCCTGCTGACAGTGGAGCCAGAAGGAGACAGCAGCAAAGGGGGAGCAGGGCCAGCTGAGCGGGAGGGAGGGGAGCCCTGGGCACGGAGCGCGAGGCTGCCGGGGGCCGATGCCTGAGGCCTCCTGGGGAATCTCAGCCCTGCTGCTGTCAGTCGCTCAGTCGTGTCTCACTCTGTGACTCCGTGGATGGCAGCACGCCAGGCTTCTCTGCCCTTCACTGTCTCCCCGAGTTTGCTCAGACTCATGTCCATTGACTTGATGATGCCATCCAACCATCTCACTCTCTGCTGCCTCCTCCTCCTCCTGTCCTCAACCTTTCCCAGCATCAGGGTCTTTCCCAGTGAGTCTGCTCTTCGCACCAGGTGGCCAAAGGATTGCAGCTGCAGCACCAGTCCATCCCAGGCGTTATTATCTCTCACTTACAGAGAGGCTGAATTAGTCCCCTGCAGGTGGTGTGTGCTGAACCCCACCTTTGTAGAGAGGAAGGGCCAGCTGCTCACAGTGAGCTGGCAGGGTGCTGAGGGCATTCTCCCATGCCCAGTTTACTGCGTACAGCAGTGAAAGCCGTAGCGTCTCTCCTGAGCTTGGGCAAAGCAGAGACTTTGTGGCTGGTCTGTCATTGGCTGACACGTGGCATGTGTAGGTGACTCCCTGAAGAAGAAAGTCAGGCCTCCAGAGCAGGGCTAGAATGACGTTCACCCCGAGACCCGCCGTGGACATGCTTTCTCCTGGGCCGCACCGCCAGCATGGCCTCCGCTCCCCTGGGAGAGCAGTCTGGTGTGCTCTGGTTTCCATCAGCACCCAGAGGCGGGTGAGCAGTCCAGTGGGAGGGGCTGAGTCCAGGTGAGAGGCAGCCCCTCGCCGAGCGCACCACCGGAGTCCTCTCTGTCACTGTGGTTTCTGGCTGTCTCTGTCAGTCTGCGGAGTGTAGGGCAGAGACCCCGAGTCTGGATGCACACCTGGATCGCAGGGCTGCTCCTGGCCCCACTCCAGACCCAGGCAGGTCTTCGCTGGGAAGGACCAGGTCTAAGGAAGCATAAACTTGAGAGTCTAACACTCCTGTGTTGAACCTCAGCTCCTCCCTTACTAGTTGTGCGACCTTAAGCAGGTCAGTGAATGTCTCCAAACCACTGTTCCTTTGTCTGTGTGCAGAAGGTAACAAGTCATCCATGTGTGTGGAGTTCCAGGATGAACTCACTGAAACAATGCATGTAAGAGGCTTATTGGCTCATCTCCCGTCACGTAGTAATGATTCAGTAAATATTAGCTTTTATGGTGTTAACCAAAATGAATGTCGATGCTCAGGCCTGTGGAGTGTGCGAAGGAATTAGGAAGAACACACTTCCTCTTCTGACAAATATTTGATCTACACGGATGAGGAAAGCAAATATCCTTGGGTTCGGGTGAGCTTTGGATGAAGGGGGGACTCGGGATGAAGTTCGGGCTTCTGGAAGATGCTGGAAGGAGAGAGTCTGGACTGCGGTGGGGTCTGGGGGGTAGGCAGGAACTTGGGTGACATTTCAGAGTGAGCGTGGCAGGGGCTTGTAACCAACAGAACTACCTTCTGATGACGTCAACGTGTCTAATACAAGACTCTGACTAATTGCTATTTTTAGTTGGGTATATTCAAAAGCTTGTTTACACTGCTGAAAACTGTCAGCTGGGTGCAGTGCAGGAGCTTAAAGCTCAGTGAACTCTGAATTCTTGTCCTCTGTCTGCCCCCAGCTAGCTTCTGAAGCCCCAGCTTCCTGGGTTGTGGGGAAGGGGGCAGGGGCGGCCGGAGGGCCAGGCGGCCGTCAGGGGTCTTGCGGCTCCAGCTTGAGCCATCTTTCAGCAAAGGCGTTTGCTGCGCTTCCTCTCTGAGGCATTTCTTGTGCGTCGTTGCTTTCCTTGCTGGCGCTATGGACCGTCCATTGTGCGGCGGATGCAGCTGCCCGAGTTCCCTCCAGCTCCCTCCAAATGCTCACCGTCAGCACCCATGCAAATTGCTTTTGTTGTCAAAACGGAAAGTTGTAAACGTGTGTGTGTTTATTAATGTAGACACTAGTCTATCTGCCGTTTGTGTGAACGACGTAGTCTTTGGAAGGTTGGCTTTGGGAAAAGACTGCGTGTTTGAAATCATCCACTTAGAGAGGAGCTTTTGAGCAGAACCACCTGAGCTGTGGCAGGCAGGTGTGCAGGTGTGTGAGTGGTGAGGAGAGATGAGCATGGTGAGAGTGATGCTCCAGGTGTGGGTGGGAGGAGGCGCCTTGGCCTGGGGCTCTGCTTCGTGTGGGTACAGGTGCCGAGGGAGGGTCTGAGGCGGCCTGCTCGGGGTGTGGACACACGTGGTCTCAGTGACCGGAGACTTGTCTCTGCCTGGAGTGCTGATGACAGGGGTGACCTGGCCACGTCCACGCACAGTGGGAGCCAGGCACTTGTCTCCACCAGCTTAAGAGGAAGACGGCAGCGCCGTGCCACGCACTTCCCGCTTTTCCACAGAACAAAGCATGTTCTGTTTTGTCTTCTCGTTCAGTTCAAAAGAACGTCTGGGGATATTTTGTTCATAATTGCTTCATAAGTACCATTTTATTTAGTGCCCTTGTTGCTCATGCCTCCTGTGTATAAACAGTTGAAGTCGGGTGGTTCCCTATTGCTTTAGCAATGACGACAAGCCCTGCCTTTTATGTAGTGGCCTGAAAATGATGTGCCACCAGGACTGAAAACTTCTGGAAATTGCCTGTGCTAACTATATTGCTGTGTAGACATCTATCCTGATGTATAGATGGGAGCAGCTGTGCACTGCTTTAAGGAAATACCTGGAACATTTACTAATAATGAAACTAGTTGAACAAGTTTAAAGTAAACATATCTTAGATACATAGCTATATACCTGAACTGCTGCTAAGTCACTTCAGTCGTGTCCAACTCTGTGCAACCCCATAGACTGCAGCCCACCAGGCTCCCCGTCCCTGGGATTCTCCAGGCAAGAACACTGGAGTGGGGTGCCATTTCCTTCTCCAATGCATGAAAGTGAAAAGTGAAAGTGAAGTCGCTCAGTCGTGTCTGACTCTTCGTGACCCCATGGACGGCAGCCCACCAGGCTCCTCCATCCATGGGATTCTCCAGGCAAGAGTGCTGGGGTGGGTGCCATCGCCTTCTCCGTATATAGATATAGACACACTCACACACACACACCCTAATGCCGGAAAAAGATTGAAGGCCAAAGGAGATGGGAGCGGCAGAGGATGAGATGGTTGGATGGCATCACTGACTCAGTGGACAGGGGTTTGAGCAGGCTCTGGAAGAGAGTGAAAGACAGAGGAGCCTGGCAGGCTGCAGTCCATGGGGTCGCGGAGAGTCGGACACGACTCAGCGAGTGAACAACAACACGCACACACACACACACGCATAAATACACACACGGACACGCACATATACAAACACACACGTATAAATACACACACACGCACCCATATATACAGATATACACACATAAATACACACACACACGTATAAATACACACACGCACACACACACACATATACAAATACACACGTATAAATACACACACACACAAATATACACACACACGTATAAATACACACATACGCACACGCACACACACGCACGCACCCATATATACAGATACACACACATGACTTGACAACCGAACAACATACACACACGCACACACACACACACGTATAAATACACACACGCACACACACACACACGTATAAATACACACACGCACACACACAGGCACATGCATAAACACACACACATATACAAATACACACACGTATAAATACACACATACGCACACACACACACACGCACGCACCCATATATACAGATACACACACATGACAACCGAACAACATACACACACACACACACACACGTATAAATACACACACGCACACACACACACACATATACAAACACACACGTATAAATACACACACACACGTATAAATACACACACACGTATACAAACACACACGTATAAATACACACACACACACACACACGGGCACATGCATAAACACACACACATATACAAATACACACGTATAAATACACACACAAATATACGCACACACATATACAGATATACACACATAAATACACACACACGTATAAATACACACACGCACACATACACACACATATACAAACACACACGTATAAATACACACACACACACACACGGGCACATGCATAAACACACACACATATATAAATACACGTATAAATACACACACGCATAAATATACACACACGCACCCATATATACAGATATACACACATATACNAGCCCACCAGGCTCCCCGTCCCTGGGATTCTCCAGGCAAGAACACTGGAGTGGGGTGCCATTTCCTTCTCCAATGCATGAAAGTGAAAAGTGAAAGTGAAGTCGCTCAGTCGTGTCTGACTCTTCGTGACCCCATGGACGGCAGCCCACCAGGCTCCTCCATCCATGGGATTCTCCAGGCAAGAGTGCTGGGGTGGGTGCCATCGCCTTCTCCGTATATAGATATAGACACACTCACACACACACACCCTAATGCCGGAAAAAGATTGAAGGCCAAAGGAGATGGGAGCGGCAGAGGATGAGATGGTTGGATGGCATCACTGACTCAGTGGACAGGGGTTTGAGCAGGCTCTGGAAGAGAGTGAAAGACAGAGGAGCCTGGCGGGCTGCAGTCCATGGGGTCGCGGAGAGTCAGACACGACTCAGCGAGTGAACAACAACACGCACACACACACACACGCATAAATACACACACACACACACAGGCACACGCACGCACACACACACATATACAAATACACACGTATAAATACACACACACGCATAAATATACACACACGCACCCATATATACAGATATACACACATAAATACACACACACGTATAAATACACACGCACACGCACACACACACACACGTATAAATACACACACACACACAGGCACATGCATAAACACACACACATATACAAAAACACACACATAAATACACACGTATACACACACGGGCACATGCATAAACACACACACATATACAAACACACACGTATAAATACACACACACACAAATATACACACACGCACACACATATACAGATATACACACATAAATACACACACACGTATAAATACACACATACGCACACGCACATACACGCACGCACCCATATATACAGATACACACACATGACTTGACAACCAAACAACATACACACACGCACACACACACACACGTGTGTGTGTGTGTGTTCCATTCAGCGAATTGTCCCGAGGCCTCGTATGGGGCGATTCCTGCGGCCGTGGCCGGCGGGTCTGGAGCGCAGTGGCCCTTTGCCTCCTGACTGGTGTTCTGTCCGCATCGACTCGCTGGGTCGCCTCGCAGACCTCCTCAGATGTCGGTGGCTCTCACGCCGCCCTGTGCTGCCGTCTAGGCAGCCTGCAGGTCACAAGTGCTCTGGTGAGGCCCCGGCTCCGCTGGCACCCTGCCTTCTCCTGCTGCGGCCCCGGTCCAGGCGGGGCCCACGCCTCTCATCCTCCTCCCGCCTGGGTGTCGCCCCAGGGCTGGCGGAAGCCCGAGAACAGCCCCCAGCTTGCTTCCTGTAGACGTGAAACAGGCGCCTGCGAGGCATTTCTGCCTCATTCTGTCGGACCAGGGCTTCCCTGCGCTCAGCTTGTGGAGACTCTGCCTGCCATGTGGGAGACCTGGGTTCAGTCCCTTGGGTGGAGAGATCCCCTGGAGAAGGGAAGGGCTGCCCACTCCAGTATTCTGGCCTGGAGAATTCCATGGAGGGTATAGTCCACGGGGCAGCAGAGAGTCAGACACGACTGGGCGACTTTCACTTTGTTGGACCAAGCAAGTCACTTGACTGAGCCCAAAGTCAGGAGGCCAGGAAACAACTTGGCCTTTACGGGAGGAATTCCAGAGTCACGTAAGAAAGGGCAGAGACACGGGAGGAGTGGAGAGCGGGGTCGATAACGAAATCCACCGCCTCGGGCGCTTAGCCACTCAGTCATGTCTCACTCTTGGCCACCCCCTGGACTGTACCCACCAGGCTCCTCTGTTCATGGGGATTCTCCAGGCAAGAATACTGGAGTGGGTTGCCATTCCCTTCTCCAGAGGATCTTCCCAACCCAGGAATCAAACCAGGGTCTCCTGCATTGTAGGCGTTTCTTTACCACCGAGCCACCAGGGAAGCCCATACTCCTTCATCTGATGCTTAAAAACAGCCAAGACTTAGGACTTCCCTGACTGGTGGTCCAGTGGCTAAGACTGGACCCAGTGCAGGGGACTCCAGTGTGATACCTGGTCTGGGAACTCGATCTCAAATTCTGCAACGAAGACTTGACACAACCAAGTAAATAAATACCTTTAAAAACCACAGCCACAGCTTGCTGAAGACGAGGACAGAGGTGCATGAGGTCAGTGAGGGCGAGGAAGCAGCTTGGGGGCAGTCTCATCTTTGCATGAAGACTCCTGTCCTCCTCCTGCACCCCGGGTTGCAGACCACAGCTGAATGGGCCGGATCCCGTGCGTGGCTCTGGGCGTCTCGGGGGCACACGGCTGTGTCATACGTGGCTCTGGGCGTCTCGGAGCCACCCAGCTGGATGGGCCAGATCCTGGCCTGTGCTCTAGGCGTCTTGAGGGCGCACAGCTGTGCTGTGCGTGGCTCTGGGCGTCTCGGGGGTGCACAGCTGTGCCATGCGTGGCTTGTGTGTGGCTGTGAGTTGTGTATGGCTGCCCTGGGCCTCTAGCAAGAGTTGACAGGGTGATCGTGACACATGAATGGCCCGCAGAGCCGAACGTCCTCGCTCTCTGGCCCTTTACAAGGAGCAAGCCTGCTGACCACACCCTGTGCTGCGTGGCTGGACAGTTGGTGTGAGCAGATTCACTTGTAGCCTCCGTCTCCCCAACCTCCCCCCACACTCCCTCCCCGGCCCCCAGCATCTTTTAGGATTTTTTACTGTGCGTTGCACTCTGATTCCTGTATGTTTCTGTAAAGCAGGGACATCAGGTAATCCCGGCTGTGGACTCCAATGCAGTTTGCATCTGCAAGCTCTCATCCTTTCCCTGGAGCTCACGAGCGGCCACACTGAGGCCAGAGGGCTCTAACGAGCGAGCGCGGCTGCTCCTGCCCTTCCTGTCCCTGCTCTGTGGCTCTGGAGGTCATTCGTGAGGCTGGACAATAGGGCGATTGTGCCTGTTCTGCTGAAAGACAGTCCGGTTGTCCTTTGTACGGAATGCGGTGCAGACCAGAGCGCCCTCTTCCCGGGGGCACTGCAGGCCTTTGTGCGCCAGGCCCCCTCCATCAGCTGGGCGCTGGCCCCAGCCCCCCACGTCAGTGCCTCTCCACGCTACTATTTTCCTCTCTCCTTCTTCTGAAAATTTATAATTTTAATTTTTGTAAAATATTACAAAGAACATTTAAAGGGGGAAACTATTCATGATGTTAAACCCCTCACCCCTCACCATGGGCTTTCCTCATAGTTCTGTCGGCAAAGAGTCTGCCTGCAGTGCAGGAGACCCGGGTTCGATTCCTGGGTCGAGAAGGTCCCCTGGAGAGGGAAGTGGCAGCCCACTCCAGTAGACTTGCCCGGAGAGTCCCACAGACCAGGAGCCCAGCGGGCACAGTCCATGGGGTCGCGAGCGCTGGACACGACTTAGCGCCTAAACCGCCACTACCACCCCTTACCTTACGTGTATAGTGGGCTTGCTCAGCTAGAGGGAGCTGTATGTGGCTTAAAACAGTCTTGATGACTGTATGGATGCATGGGAAGGTTTGTAATATAGCGCTTCGTACAGGAAGATATGTCAGGACATCCCTGGTGGTCCAGTGGAAGGAGACCTCCCAGTGCAGGGGACAGGTGCAGCCCCTGGTTGGGGAACTAAGATCCTGAATGCCCCAGGGCAACTGGGCCTGGGCACTGCTGCAAACACCCAGCCCCCCAAAAGATGAAGTGACATTGCTGCAGATGCCTCGTTGGACCTGTGTGATAAATGTGTGTCTCTGAGACCCCTGAAAGGTGCCGTCATCCTCATGCCCAGGACCTGCAAATGACGCCTCACCTGTGCAGGTACCTCACCTGTGCAGGTAAGCCTGCAGAGTGTGCTCTGCCGGCGTGGTTGAGACACGGCTACGATCTTGGGATGGAGAGATGGCCCTGCAGGCCAGTTATCTAGGAGGTGATTGTCTAGGCAGAGAATTACAAGAATGAAACGAGAGAGCCAGTCAGAAAAGGATAACGCAGCAGAGGGAGAAGCGTGCTGCTCTGAGAGTGGGGAGGGGCCGTGAGCCTTGGAGCGTGTGTGGCCCTCAGGGCTGGAGAAAGCAAGGGTGCGGCGGCCCCCAGAAGGAGCACAGCCCTGCCCCACCCAGGCCATAGCCCTGGAGGACTCACTGTGGACCCTGGCCCCCCCGGCTGCCACGTGATAGCTCTGTGTTTCCTGGGGCCCCTAACCTCTGGGATCTACTGCCTGATCATCTGAGGTGGAACTGGTGTGATAATAAAAGAGGCCAAGTGCGTGATCATGTGACATGCCTCCACCCCCACAACCCCTGTTCGTGGAGGAGGTGTCTTCCACCAAACTGGTCCCTGGTGCCAGAGAGGCTGCGGCCCGCTGGCTGTTCTAAGCCAAGTCTTTAGTGCTTGTGTTACAGGAGGAGTGGAAAACTGACGCAGCATCCCCAGCTGCAGAGATGATGCTCCCAAAGTTACAAAGATGTGATACTTTCATGGCTAGTGCATTTCGACCCAGCTATTAGCGGGTTTGTTTTGTTGTGTGGTTAAGACTAAGAGGCAGCAAGTGATTTTTAAATGTTAGAGGAGGGTAAGTGGTAGAATTTGAAGTTTAAAATCAGATTATATCCAAACCTAGGAAGACTGGTACCTCATTTGGGTTTTGCTGTCTCGGGGTGGGAGAGACTCCAGAGGACCTTCATGGGGAAGCCCCTCTCTTTCATTTCTGTGGGCCTCCGTCTGGTTTTCAGCAGACGTTCTTTGAGCTGAAATGTTACCTTTGGTAACCGTGGGCATCCTTGTGATGGGACTTACCTGGTGGTGCGGTGGTACAGAACCCGCCTCCCAATGCAGGAGATGCAGGTTTCAACCCTGGATCGGGACGGTCCCCTGGAGAAGGAAATGACAGCCCACTCCAGCATTCTTGCCTGGAGAATCCTATGGACAGAGGAGCCTGGTGGGCTACAGTCCATGGGGCGCAAAGAGTCAGAAATGACTGACCACACACACAGAGACACGCACACACTGCCTCCACCCCCACAACCCCTGTTCGTGGAGGAGGTGTCTTCCACCAAACTGGTCCCTGGTGCCAGAGAGGCTGCGGCCCGCTGGCTGTTCTAAGCCAAGTCTTTAGTGCTTGTGTTACAGGAGGAGTGGAAAACTGACGCAGCATCCCCAGCTGCAGAGATGATGCTCCCAAAGTTACAAAGATGTGATACTTTCACGGCTAGTGCATTTCGACCCAGCTATTAGCGGGTTTGTTTTGTTGTGTGGTTAAGACTAAGAGGCAGCAAGTGATTTTTAAATGTTAGAGGAGGGTAAGTGGTAGAATTTGAAGTTTAAAATCAGATTATATCCAAACCTAGGAAGACTGGTACCTCATTTGGGTTTTGCTGTCTCGGGGTGGGAGAGACTCCAGAGGACCTTCATGGGGAAGCCCCTCTCTTTCATTTCTGTGGGCCTCCGTCTGGTTTTCAGCAGACGTTCTTTGAGCTGAAATGTTACCTTTGGTAACCGTGGGCATCCTTGTGATGGGACTTACCTGGTGGTGCGGTGGTACAGAACCCGCCTCCCAATGCAGGAGATGCAGGTTTCAACCCTGGATCGGGACGGTCCCCTGGAGAAGGAAATGACAGCCCACTCCAGCATTCTTGCCTGGAGAATCCTATGGACAGAGGAGCCTGGTGGGCTACAGTCCATGGGGCGCAAAGAGTCAGAAATGACTGACCACACACACAGAGACACGCACACACACACACCACCCTTCACCACCCGTCTCTCCAGCCACACGCGGGACTCACACTTTGCCTGATGGAGAGAGCTCACCAGGGATCAGCCTTTGAGCATTAAGAGGCATCTGTTGACCCCGGGGCCATCAGGCCAGGGACTCTAGCCTCCTGCCAGCCCCTGGCAGAGCAAGCAGTGTGTGGCGGCTGGAGGGACAGGCAATGGCACGCGCGGGCGAGCGGGCGGGCGGGCAGCTGGTGCGGCCTGCCTCCTCAGGGCCCGGAGCCGCCGGCGCCCCAGCTCGGGCCCCTGACAGACGGGGCCACCCGGCCAGCCACTCCGTCCCTGCCGGCTCGTTCCCGGGGCCCTTGCTGCCCCCGCTTCTGCTTGTCTCAACAAGAAAGGCAGAGTCCCGGGGTCTCAGGTGCTGTGAGATCGCCAGGCCCCTAGCCCACCCCCTTGGTGGAAGAGGGCCTGCACGGCGGGGCGGCGGTCACCCAGGCCAGGTCCCCCGGGTCCTGACCCGCCCTCTGCTCTGTACCATGCCGACGGTGAGATCAAAGGGAAGCCTTGTGTCTGGAATGATGTCCTTCCCGGAGGGTGCTGGGTGGTCGGCGCCCGGGCCTTCTGCCCGCTCCTCGCCACTGTTGCTCATCGTCTGTCCGGTCCTCCTGGGCGGCCACCGTCTCTGCATTCATACAGGCTCCTAATTTCCCTTTCCCCGCCTGGGCTGGGCTCCTTGCCTTTAGAGACATCTCTTTTAAAGTTCTCGTTTTTAAAGTTTTCCCTGTGTCCCTCTGTCCAAATCCTGGCATTTCTTTCCTGCAGTCTCCTTGGCCTGTCACCTGTCACAGCTCTGGACACAGTGCTGTGTAGTGGTCTCAAGAAAGTGATGTCTGAGAGACATGAGCTCTTCCTCCAGCGGCTGGAACCTTCTTGGCCATCTCTGACTAATTCGTCCGTTGTGTATGTGGCTGGGCCCTCCCCATCAAGGAAGGCGCATTCACGGCAGAGCCACGGGAGAGGCATGGATTGGAAAATAAAACCCTACGGAGAGGCTTTATGAGCTTGCAGTGTGTATTAGATTATAGCGTCTGGGCAGAGGAGGAGGATGCAGACTGAGCTATCTGGACGCTGTTAGGGTGGCCTTTAACGTGGTTAACTTCAGCGTCGGGAGACTAGGCTGCGGTGGCTCCCCCGCTTCCTGGTTCTGTGACCTCGAGCTGGCTGCTTGGCCCCGTGAGCTGTAGGATGGGGGTGCGGCCACTCTCGCCCCAGGGCGGAGCTCAGGGGCTGCTGCGCTCACGTCCAGGTATGGGGCCTTCAGAGGGCTGTCATGGAGTTCAAAGGGCAGACACACGTGTGCCAGCGTGGGGCTTGCCCACAGCGACACATCAGAGCCCGGTACAGAGGGCGTTTGGTGCGATCAAGTGCTTTCTCCACCAGGTTCCCTGCTGGTCTCAGGAGCTGGTGTCACCATGAAGAGGGTTAGTGCTTTTCTAGATATGAGGAGATGCAAGGATGGGGATCATGAAACCAGGTCCTGAAAAGATCTTTATTGTCGAAGGACCTGTTGCCCCAGTTTCCCTGGAGCTCAGAGTGCCTCACTGTCCACCCTGAATGCCCCACGGGCGTGTGAGGGCAGCATCTGCAGCAGCACAGGCAGACGGCAGGCGCCCCCGCCGTCGCTCAGTTGCTGGCAAATGCTCCTGGCGAGTGCCAGCTTGCGGTGGACCATGTACCTGTGTCCGTCCGCCTGCAGGCACCCCTCCCGCCCGTAACACTGAGCAGTTCCCTGTGCTGTAGAGCAGGTCCTTGCTAGCTACCCATCTTAAATGTAGCAGCGTGTACCACCCCTTTTAGAAAAGCTGCTACCAGATGGGCCAGTGCAGTTTTGCAGTGTGGAAGCTATGCCCCTTAACTTCCTGGAATAAGTACTGCAAAGGCGCACAGCTCCTCGTCTGGGGGTTAGGCAGGCTTCACCTTCCCATCAGTTAGTCCATGAGTATGCAAATAAGTCACATTTCCAGGTAGAGAAGGCATCTGTGTTGCATCATTTTTGTATTTTTTGGGGGGGCATGGGAGTAAGGTCTTGCCAGGATTTTCCTGTCACTTGTGGTTAGTCAGTGTAGGTGCTGGCCTGTTAATTTCAAGTGATAAAGGCGTTATAGGTGTGTTGTTGTTCGACTCTTTGCAAACCCATGGACTGCAGCACCCCAGGCTTCCCTGTCTTCTTCCACTGTCTTCCGGAGTTTGCTCAAATTCATGTCTGTTGAGTCGGTGATGCCATCCAGCCATCTCACCCTCTATTGCCCCCTTTTCCTCTTGCCTGCAATCTTCCCCAGCATCAGGGTCTTTTCTAATGAGCTGGCTCTTCTCATCAGATGGCCCTGTATTGGAGCTTCACCGTCAGCCCTTCCAGTGAGTGTTCAGGGCTGGCTTCCTTTAGGTTTGACTGGTTGGGTCTCCTTGCTGACCAGGGGACTCTCGAGAGTCTTCTCCAGCACTGCAGTTCACCAGCATCAGCTCAGTGCTCACCCGTCTCCGTTGGGATGTACACTCTGAGTTTTTGTCTTCCCATTTCCCTGCGACTCAGACAAGATTGCCTGTTTTCACACTGGTCTTATGGATGGGAAATGAGTCAAGAAAAAAGCTCACTACCTCGGAGGAGTTGAGAGGGAACTGGGAGGGTTCGATCCCTGGATTGGAAGATCCCCTGGAGGAGGAAACGGCACCTACTCTAGTATTCGTGCTCGGGAAGTCCCGTGGACAGAGGAGGCTGGTGGGCGACAGCCCTAGGGTCACAAAGAGCTGGGCACGGCTGAAGTTAAGTAACAGATAGGCCCAAAGCATCTGGTAGGATGTCCAGCAAGATAGTAAGTGGTCGCGATTATTTTTATCTTTCAGTCTCATCCTTGTTGACAATACTTTCTGGTTCAATAATGGTAATTGACATTTGGGGCTTGAGCATGATCTTTCATAGGTTGGGATGGAAACCCCACCAAATCAGAATTTTCCATTTTGCCAGAAGGCATTCAAGTTAGCAAATTACTGGACGGGGTGGTGTGCCTGAGGGACCCCAGGAGGCCAGGTCTAGGGGGCGCTGGGCAGCCGTTCCTGCCCCCAGTGTGCTAGTTCTGGGTCCCGAGTCCGAGGCCTCGTTGCAGGCCAGCCACATCAGAGATTAGACTTTATCCTTATTGTCCAAGGACCACGATGAGCCCACCCCCTCCCGGTTTTCTCAACACTGGGCTGATTCACGCACAGGTAATTTTCACTGGAGGTGGTTTTGTGTTTGGGCACCATGGCATTTCTGCCCGGCAGCCTCACGGCTTCACTGCTGCCTTTTGGTTTTTCCCTTAACGCTCTCTGCCTTTTTAAAAATCTCCTTTGCTCTCTTCAGAGCATCAGGCTGGGTGTGGGGGGTGGGGCGTGGGCTGTGTGTGTATAAATAATTGCTGTAAGTGGAGAATATCTTTCTGTCCTGTGAGTAACAGTCAAATGGTGTAGCAAGAAAGACTGAATTTTTAATTTGCGAATTATTCCTACTTTGCCCTTCTCAAACCTGATAACTGTGTAACTGAGTTTAAGGTATTAATCTCAGTAGGAATGGCTCGGCTTCCATGAGGGCCTTCCATCAGCCTCGTGCCCTTGGATGGGTCTTTAATTCAGAGAGTATGCGTCCCCCTGTCCTGGGGCCACCAGCTCACTTAGATGCAACGTGTGGTCTTCAGTCACGCCGTTAGAGGAGAGGGAAAAGCATAACAGTTTTAGAAGAGGCCACCCCCTTAGAAATAGGAGTCCTCACAACCTGAGGGATGTGAAGATAATTTTTAAAAATCGAGTTAAACGTATCTGCCCCTGGCTGGACCTCAGAGAGCCTCAGCCAGCACTGCTCCTGTGCTGCTGGGAGGGCCAAGCTCCCCCTACCGGCTGCCCCGGGCCAGCAGACTTCTGCAAGTGTCTGTAGCAGCTTGAATACTGCTATTTAAGAGATGATGAAAAGGCAGCTTGGAGGAAACCTCAAAAATAAATGCTCTGATTCATCACTGTTGTTCAGGCTTTCCAGCCGTCAGAGCCGGCCCAGGGCTTCTGAGACAAAGGGTGACATTCAGCTCAAGTCAGGAGCCCCGACGTGGCGAGGGGGCGGGAGGGGCAGCTGGGAGGACAGGGTGTGCTGGCTGTGCCTCCTGGGGGATGAGTGAGTTCCAGACTGGAGACACTGTCTGCCCGGATCCGGGCGTGGCTCAGGACCAGCCCAGAGCGATGGGGTGGGAGCTGCTGGGTGAGGGCTTCGGAGATGCAGACCCGCTGGGTCCTTTGTTGGGGGGAGGGTCTTGCAGACCTGGGGGCTCCGCACTTTGCTAGGACAGCCAGGGTGGCAGGGAAGCCAGCTGGCGCAGAGAGGACTCAGGCTGTAGGGCCACCTCGGTCCTGCCTCCGTCGCCTGGCTCCTGCGTCTCTGCCTGCACCTGCCCTCCGTCTGGAAGGGAGCAGCGGCAAGCCTCCCTGTGGAGATGACGACGAGGCCCTGGGCCAGTGCAGGGCCACATGGCGGTCATGAGCGCCGTGTCTGACGCTCACGCGTATGCACCCTTGCACGTGTGCAGTGTCTGACGCTCACGCGTGTGCACCCTTGTACATCTCTGAGCCTCTGTTCCCCAGCCCCAACCCCGAGGTGAATAACCAGATAAGACCAGTGTAGGGAAAACTCCACAGAAGTAGGAAGTGGCTGTTTCTTGTTGAGCCTCGCGTGTGCGTGTGTGTGTGTGCGTGTCTGTGTGTGCGTGTGTTTCCTCTGACCATCGCAGGGCTGGGCAGGGACTCTTGTCACAGGGAAGGCAAAGTTCTCAACTGACTCTCAGGGAGGCCTGGCTTGCTCCTTGCAACAGCTCTGATAAGGTTCAGTGAACCAAGATGGGGAAGTGAGGTTCATTTTTTTTAAGCAGATTTTAATCTGCCGTTGCTGTCTCTGCAGAGATAAGCCAGAGTCAAGCGCATATGACAGCTCAGCGAGATGGCCCAGCGCACAGTGCTTCCGCCAGCCCTCCCCCACTGATCCAATGGCGCTCCTATCTCCCCGGTTCTGAAAAAGCACTGGTGACCCTCTGCACAGGCAAGGAAAGCAAAGGATTCTGGAGGCTCAGCTCCCTCATAAGTACCCCCCACACACACACACACCCGCTCTCTGGCTTAAATTTATTTCTACAACAGACAAAGAGCAGTTAACTGGGAATCCAAGGCAGTCTTCCCTCCTGGACTTGGATGTGGGAGGAAAGGTCGTCCCCACCCTCCAAACAGAGGCAGGCGCAGAGGCTGCTGCGCTCCGGAGGCTGGAGCTCCTTGTGCAGAGCGGGGCTCCTTCCCCCACCACTTGGCCCTCAACCGAGTGGGTCCCCACCAGCCTGCAGCAGACACGAGCCACACAAGGAGGGAAGCAGTTATGCTGGAAGTCAAGTAGAAACATCACCCCTCCATACCACATCTGCTGTTTTGGGGGTCACAGAACAAACATGTACAAAGATGTGTGATCATGTGGTTTATGATCAGTCCTGGGTGTTCACTGGAAGCACTGATGTTGAACCTGAAACTCCAATACTTTGGCCACCTTATGCAAAACGCCCACTCATTTGAAAAGACCCTGATGCTGGGAAAGATTGAGGGCAGGAGGAGAAGGGGACGACAGAGGGTGAGATGGTTGGATGGCATCACTGACTCAGTGGACATGAGTTTGGGTGAACTCTGGGAGTTGGTGATGGTCAGAGAGGCCTGGTGTCCTGCGGTTCATGGGGTTGCAAAGAGTCGGACACGACTGAGCGACTGAACTGGACAGATGATTCTTTCTGAACCTTAAGATTCCCATCTGCGTGTGCTCCTCAGTTATCAGTTAAATGTCAGCGTCCCAAGTCCGCATGAGCCTTGGACACACTGTTGGGTGACACAGCAGATTTTTACAGATAGTTTGACCACATTGTGCTGCGTGAGGCTGGTAACCTGCCATGTGGAGCCCATGGGGGGCGTCCAGTGTCAGGCATTGAGTGAGGCCCTCCGCTCTTGCTGCAGTTACTTTGGGGACTGTATGAAGACGTGGAGGGGTGGTTATTTATGCTTTTGAAACTTACAAGTCAATGTTTAAAGATGTTATGCAGAGTGGACCAAACCAGAGAACTTGCTGGTGGCCTTTTGGTAAAGAACCCGCCTGTGAATGCAGGAGACGTGAGAAGCCTGGGTCTGATTCCTGGGTCAGGAGGGTCCCCTGGAGGAAGACGTGGCACCCCACACCAGTACTCGTGCCTGGGAAACCCCACGGACAGAGGAGCCTGGCGGGCTAAGCCCATGGGGTCGCAAAGAGTCAGACACGACTGAGGATGGAGCCAAACTCTTTTTTTTTTCCTAACCTTAAAATCATAGATTATGAGATTGTTCTGGGTCAGCATGAAAAATGGGCTCTTTTGTTTCTCTCTTCGTCTGCCTGGGATTTCCACACTGTGTTTTGCAGTCAGTTTAACTGAGGTCGTGGATGTCAGTGTCAGACTGGCAGGAGTTCTGGGCCAGTTTTTATGGGCACCCACAGATGGTCCTTGGCCTGAAGAGTTTTCTGTGTGTGGATGAGAGATGGACAACTGGTAAACCTCAGGCAGGCCAGTAATAAAGCCGGGGCGTGGAAATCCCCAATGAACACTACTGAGCGCGTGAAGGGGAGAGCCAGGGGGTTATTTATGCCCAAAGGAAGCCTCTTGGGAAAATGCTCCAGTTAAACCCCCAGGGGCAGGGCGGGGTACTCACAGCACAGCACGCTTGCGTGCTCAGTGGTGTCCAACGCTGACCCCATGGACTGCAGCCCGCCAGGCTCCTCTGTCCACGGGATTCTCCAGGAAAAACACTGGAGCAGGTTGTCATTCCCTTCTCTGGGGGATCTTCCCAACCCAGGGATCGGACCGAACTCGGGTCTCCTGCCACTCCTGCATTGCAGGCAGATTCTTTACTCACTGAGCCACCTGGCAGAGCCTTATAAATTTCGGAGACTATTCAGGAACCGCAAGCTGAGCGGGGTTCCCCCGCAGAGGCCTATGGCCAGAGATGAAAGCTGGGGGTAGACTGAGCGGACCCTCACCCGCGGCTGTGTGTTGAGTGTTGTTTGTTTGCCTTGAAAAAAATACCATCATGCTATTAAATGATAAAGTACCAATTAACATACACTTCTGTTTTCTCAAATTAAAATTTCATTTTATCTGGCAGGCCATTTCATTCTAGAGTGTGCATCTGATTTTCTCAGGATGGGGGTAGCATTTTAAAGACAGAATTTGATCAGTCAATGAGGCCTTTTCAAATAAATTACTGCGCTTGGAAAATGTGATCTGTATGAGATATGATGCCTGGGAGTCACAGCTAAAGAGCCGATCATGGTTTCATGCCCACGTGTCGACGGAGAGCTGGGCCAGACTCTTATTCTCATGCACACTCTGCAGCTGCACACGCGCATGACCCCTGCTCTTGTTTATCGTCAGTAAAATATTTAACACAGTGTGGTTAAGACAGCAGCCCCAGTGTAGTTGAGCTCTCCTGATACATCATAAACTTTGCCTCCTAAATGGTCATCAGCTTCTTTCCTGTGACGGCTGATGTCTTTGGTGAATGAAGCCAAAGATGTTTATGTAAAATATAACTGGGGGAGGGAGCTTCCTTACAACAGTTCACAAGTACCGATTGAAAGCTCACTGGAAAGACCCTGATGCTGGGAAAGAGTGAGGGCAGGAGGAGAATCGGGTGACAGAGGCTGAGACGGCTGGATGGCATCACTGACAACTGGGCGTGAGTCTGAGCAAGCTCCGGGAGGCAGTGAAGGACAGGGAGGCCTGGCGTGCTGCAGTCTGCGGGGTCGCAAAGAGTCTGGCATAACTTAGTAGCTGAACAACGATGACAGTCCACTTCTAACCAGGAAGGGCGCAGAAACCACACCTTTCATGCAAATTGACGTGCAGCGTTTGTGCGGGCTCCTCTGGAGGCGGTTCTGACCCGAATTATCTCAAGTGGCAGGAATGCAGACCACTGGCCAGTGAGAGAGGGATGCAGGTTTTCCACTGCAAAGTTTGTCCCTTAACTGCAAGAAAGAAATGTGTGATTGTCTCCTGTGTTGCCACTTCCCCACCGCCTCTCGCTGGCAGCGAGCAAGGTCTCTTCCTTCTTGGTGGCAGTACAGATAGAATTCCTTCTGAGCACAAACGAAAATCCAAAGGGGGTTGGGAAATCAGAAGGAAGGACGTTCATGGCAGCTAACGCCCGCTCTTCTGACCCACCACCATCCTCTCCCCGAATCAAACTCCTCTGAAACCCCCTCCATGTTTCTCTTTAGAGAGACTCTTTGGACCTCGGGTCTCCACTAGAACAGCCTGGAAGGTTACTCCAGCTTCCCTTCGGGGTATTTTCAGCGTCTTGGACGCGCTTCTGACCTGCACCGGGTTCCTACCCTTTCTTCCTGGGGAGAGTAGCAGCCGAGAGGGGGGCAGAGGTCACAGTGGTCACGGGGGTGAATCTGCAGCCTGAGACCGCCATCTGGTCTCGACCTGAGAGTCTCCTCGGAGGCTGAAGTCCTTGGATGTAGACAGTTGAGTCTCCTGACAGTTGAAAATTCCATCTCGGCCTAAGGAAGCCTCCAGGAACAGGAGAGGGAGGGGAGAGAGGTTCGTGCGGGGGTTGGGGGCCCCTCAGCCCTGTCATCCTGCACGGTGCAGGTGAAGGAGCCCCGGGCATCAGCCCCTTGCGCAGAGGGCAGACGGCTCGGGCGGTGGCGGTGTTTTGTTTCACCTTTGTTATTCACCATGGATTTTTTTTCTTTGCATCAATTTTTATTTATTTTTTGCTCACACTCTGTAGCAAGTAGGATCTTAGTTCCCTGACCAGGGATTAAAACTACACCCTCAGAATTTTTTCCTTTTTTTCTTTATTGAAACGTATCTTCCATGTTATAAAATGCACAGACCTTAAGTGTAAAGAGTGATGAGTTCTGAAAAGTATATAGGAGTTAAAAACTGTAATAAGGTGGGCCATGGGTCTCTTTAAATCCCAAATGCTGTAGACCAGTGTTAACACTGAATGTACTGGTCGTCTTTGCTGCCTAACGAGTTCCCTGGTGGCTCAGAGGTTAAAGCATCCGCCTGGAATGCAGGAGGTCCGGGTTTGATCCCTGGGTCAGGAAGATCCGCTGGAGAAGGAAATGGCAACCCACTCCAGTACTCTTGCCTGGAGAATCCCATGGAGGGAGGAGCCTGATAGGCTACGGTCCACGGGGTCGCAAAGAGTCTGACGCGACTGAGCGGCTTCACTTTCACTTTAACTTTCAAGTCATCCCAAGGCTTAGTGGCTTCAAGTAACAGTGTTTGTGACCTCAGGGTTTCACAGGGCAGGAGGCCAGTGATAACGGAACTGGGCCGGTGCCTCTCAGCGTCTCTCAGGGACCATGGCTCCAGAGTCGGCTGGGGCCTCCTCACCCCAGGGCTTGACTGGCGAGGGTCTGAGTCCACATGGCTCCCATGACTGCTGGCAGGGCTGCTTCTCACAGCTGTTGGACAGAGAAGCTCAGTCCCTCGCCTCACGGGCTTTTCGCTTGTTTCCCCAAATCGTGCCGTGTCAGGAGAGCAGGAAACGCCAGCAAGATTTCGGTCGTCTTCTGTAAGCCAGTCTCAGAGGTGACAGCCCAACACTTTGCCCCGTTCCACTAATGAGGAACCGCCACTGAGCCCAGCCCCGCTCACCCTCGAAGGGGGAGTCAAGGCCAGCCTGGGCAGGGTGGGGAGCTCCCGGGGCTGGGTCGGAAGCCACCCGTCACCGGGCAGAATAAAACATGTCCCTCAGGTCTTTGAGCCCAGGTGCATCTTTTTAGTGGGACACCTAAACAGAGAGAGCTATAGAAAAAGCCAAATTCCATAAAAATCTGATGAATGATTTTAAATCATGAACTACTCTACCCTCAGATGCGGTCCATCAAAGAACTGTCTGGGAACAACCATGAAATACTCATGAGCACTGACGGCAGTTGGCAGAGTCATCTGTCACCTCCTGGCCCCCGGCTTTCCTCTGCGTGTCTCCTGGGCTCCCCACTTGATGTAGAAGTTTTTTCTAAATCCTCGGGAGGGAGCTGGGAAGAGCGTGCTTGACTGGGTCTCCCTGTGACATCTTACGGAAAAGCCCGAGCCCAGTGGGGAAATAGATGGGGAAACAGTGTCAGACTTCATTTTGGGGGGCTCCAAAATCACTGCAGATGGTGACTGCAGCCATGAAATTAGAAGATGCTTACTCCTTGGAAGAAAAGTTATGACCAACCTAGATAGTATATTCAAAAACAGAGACATTACTTTGCCGACTAAGGTCCATCTAGTCAAGGCTATGGTTTTTCCAGTGGTCATGTATGGATGTGAGAGTTGGACTGTGAAGAAGGCTGAGTGCTGAAGAATTGATGCTTTTGAACTGCGGTGTTGGAGAAGACTCTTGAGAGTCCCTTGGACTGCAAGGAGATCCAACCAGTCCATTCTGAAGGAGATCAGCCCTGGGATTTCTTTGGAAGGAATGATGCTAAAGCTGAAACTTCAGTACTTTGGCCACCTCATGA
>SJYG01000581.1:702176-717403 GCA_006410535.1 Litocranius walleri | reverse complement strand
GATGAGATGGCTGGATGGCATCACGGACTCGATGGACGCGTGAGTCTGAGTGAGCTCCGGCAGTTGGTGATGGACCGGGAGGCCTGGCGTGCTGGGATTCATAGGGTTGCAAAGAGTCGGACACGACTGAGCAACTGAACTGAGGGGAAGGGTGTCCCCCTCCAGATGATATTTAAGTTAAAAAAATATGTGAAATCCAAGAAGAATTCATCAAGTATTTTGTTTGTCAGACCTTGGCAGTGAACACTACTAATTATTTTTTTGTTCCTGTTGTTAAATACAGAGCCTTCCCGTTCATTTTGCCAAAAGAATTTTCAGTTCTCCACCACTTCCTCCTAAAAGAAAACGTTCAGTGGGAAGGCAGGCTCAGCTCAGCTTGGCCCAGCAGCCGTCCGCGGCGAGGCCGCTCTGGGCTGGGCGGCTGCTCCAAGGTCACCTTCAGGCGTCAGAGTTTCCGTTTGCTGCCTGGAAGCATTCCGTCTTGAATACACTTGAGTCTTTCGCTGAAGGCCCTTTAAAAATTCAAGATTCAGTTTTTATCACCAGAAAACATTGATTAGACATGCACCTGCACCTGAGCCACGTTCAGCCAGTTTAACATCCGTGCTCCGAGCTCTGGGGAGGGTCCTTAAGCTGTTTTTGTAAAGACACGGCGACAGTGTTCGTGGGCATTGGGTGGCAGAAGCTACTGGCTGCGTTTCAGCCCATAATCCACGATTTAAAGAGATGGCTGAAGAGTCAGCTCCCAGAGCCACAGAAATGGACACGTTTAACCCAGGGAAGAAGATGCGAAGATCTCAAAGCTGCCTCTGTGTGCGTGTGCTCAGCCGTGTCCGACCCTGCGACCTCGTGGACTGGGGCCCACCAGGCTCCTCTGTCCAGGGAATTTTCCAGGCAACAACACTGGAGCGGGCTGCCGTTGCCTCCTCCAGGGATACTCCTGACGCAGGGCTCAGACCTGTGTGTCTCTGGAGCCTCCTGCAGTGGCAGGCGGACTCTTTACCGCTAGCGCCACCTGGGGTGCCCCAAAGCTGTCTAGACGTTGAGCTGGGATGGGCATGGACAGGGTCTGTCTGGCTGCTCCTTAGGGAAGGACCTCGTGTGACCAGGGTGGGGACACGGAGACCAGTCTGGGTCACAGGACCAGACCTGCCAGCGGCCTGGAAGCTGGACTCGGGCGTCTCACGAGGTCGTCGGCCTCTGGTCTCCAGGAACACTCATGCTGAGTGGTTCCTTCCCGCCCTGCTGCAGGGATTGGCTCGCTGGCTGGAAATGGGTCGGGGAGAACTCTTGGTGCCAATCCCTCGGTCCTGTCTGACTGTGCGACCCCGTGGACTGTAGCCCATCAGGCTCCTCTGTCCATGGGGTTCCCCAGACAAGAAACTGGAGTGGGGTGCCATGCCCTCCTCCAGGGGATCTTCCCAACCCAGGGATCCAGCCTGGGCCTCCCACACCGCAGGCAGATTCTTTACCATATGAGCCGCCAGGGAAGGGGCAGAATATTATCTGCAGGATTTCCAGTGTTTCTCAAGAGACTTGGCTGAGGACCTAACGAATCATTCAGAGACTCCTCTCTGTGAAGCAAGTTGCATAAAGACGGACAACTTGGTACAAATTGCGATTCTAAACTTATCAGTAATATATTTTATTCATCCACTCTACTTACAAGTGCTGACCACTGCTTAACACTTCTGAGCTCACTGATGGTCCTGCAGTTACTCTTTGAAATGGGTGCAAACTCCAGCACAAGAAAACCCGGAAAAACAGAGTGATGTACCCGGTCTAATGGGTTATTTAAGCCTTAAAAGTGAGAGGGGCGCATTAGGGTTTCAAATGCACAATTTCAGTATGATTGTTGGGGTGGCTGCTCTCTCAGGTCCTGAAGTGTAGCTCCTGTTGTGCACAGGGCTGGGGTTTTTCTGAACAGTTTTAACAAAGGGCCAGTGTGTCTTTCGGGGTCTTTTGTAGCAGAGCGCACAGAATTCTTCAGCAGACACAGTGGTGTTTCTCCCCATACCGTCAGAATGTGGAGAATTGTTTTCCCACTGTTTTTCCACTGCTTCCCCTAATGGATAGAGGGAGACCCACCCACCTTGGTAGATTTTCTGCAGGCCTGTGAGGTGGGAGTTAGCTAAGGAACAGCACTTGAGTTCATGTTCAGACAGGCACTATAAGAGGCCAGTCTGGGGACTTCCCGGGCGGTGCCGTGAGCAGACTCCTCATGCCTGGGGAAGGGGTGGTGGGGAGAATTGGGAGACTGGGACTGACACACAGACACTATTGATACTGTGCATAAGGTAAAGCACTAATGAGAAACTACTGGAGAGCACAGGAGACTCCACTCAGTACTCCGTGGGGACCTAAATGGGAAGGAAATTCAAAAGTAGAGGGGATTTATGTATACGCGTGGCTGATTCGTTCCGCTGGGCACTAGCAACTAACACAGCAAAAGTAGAGGGCACACAGGCTTCAGCTCAGTTCAGCTCAGTCGCTCAATCGTGTCTGACTCTTTGCGACCCCGTGACTGCAGCACGCCAGGCCTCCCTGTCCATCACCAACTCCCGGAGTCCACCCAGACTCATGTCCATCGAGTCGGTGACGCCATCCAGCCATCTCATCCTCTGTCGTCTCCTTCTTCTTTTGCCTTCAATCTTGCCCAGTATCAGGGTCTTTCCAAATAAGTCAGCTCTTTACATCAGGTGGCCAAAGTATTGGAGTTTCAGCTTCAACATCAGTCCTTCCAGTGAACATTCAGGACTGATTTCCTTTAGGATGGACTGGTTGGATCTCCTTGCAGTCCAAGGGACTCTCAAGAGTCTTCTCCAACACCACAGTTCAAAAGCGTCAATTCTTTGGTGCTCAGCTTTCTTCGCAGTCCAACTGTTATATCCATACATGACCACTGGAAAAACCGTAGCTTTGACTACATGGACCTTTGTTGGCAAAGTAACGTCTCTGCTTTTTAATATGCTATCTAGGTTGGTCATAACCGTTCTTCCAAGGAGCAAGCATCTTTTAATTTCATGGCTGCAGTCACCATCTGCAGTGATTTTGGAGCCCAAAAATAAAGTCTGACACTGTTTCCACTGTTTCTCCATCTACTTGCCATGAAGTGATGGGACCAGATGCCATGATCTTAGTTTTCTGAATGTTGACTTTTAAGCTAACTTTTTCACTCTCTTCTTTCACTTTCATCAAGAGGCTCTAGTTCTTCGCTTTCTGCCATAAGAGTGGTGTCACCTGCATATCTGAGGTTATCGATATTTCTCCCAGCAATCTTGATTCCAGCTTGTGCTTCATCCAGCCCAGTGTTTCTCATGGTGTACTCTGCATAGAAGTTAAATAAGCAGGGTGACATTATACAGCCTTGACGTACTCCTTTTCCTATTTGGAGGCAGTCTGTTGTTCCATGTCCAGTTGTAACTGTTGCTTCCTGACCTACATACAGATTTCTCAAGAGGCAGGTCAGGTGGTCCAGTATTTCTATCTCTTCACGAATTTTCCAGAGTTTGTTGTGGTCCACACAGTCAAAGGCTTTGGCATAGTCAATAAAGCAGTAGTTTTTCTGGAACTCTCTAGCTTTTTTGATGATCCAACAGATGTTGGCAATTTGATCTCTGGTTCTTCTGCCTTTTCTAAATCCAGCCTGAACATCTGGAAGTTCACAGTTCATGTACTGTTGAAGCCTGGCTTGGAGAATTCTGAGCATCACGTTACTAGCGTGTGAGATGAGTGCAGCTGTGTGGTATCTGAGCACCCTTGGCGTTGCCTTTTTCGGGAATCTGTGTATACATATGGCTGACTACTACATGGACCTTTGTTGGCAAAGTAACGTCTCTGCTTTTTAATATGCTATCTAGGTTGGTCATAACCGTTCTTCCAAGGAGCAAGCATCTTTTAATTTCATGGCTGCAGTCACCATCTGCAGTGATTTTGGAGCCCAAAAATAAAGTCTGACACTGTTTCCACTGTTTCTCCATCTACTTGCCATGAAGTGATGGGACCAGATGCCATGATCTTAGTTTTCTGAATGTTGACTTTTAAGCTAACTTTTTCACTCTCTTCTTTCACTTTCATCAAGAGGCTCTAGTTCTTCGCTTTCTGCCATAAGAGTGGTGTCACCTGCATATCTGAGGTTATCGATATTTCTCCCAGCAATCTTGATTCCAGCTTGTGCTTCATCCAGCCCAGTGTTTCTCATGGTGTACTCTGCATAGAAGTTAAATAAGCAGGGTGACATTATACAGCCTTGACGTACTCCTTTTCCTATTTGGAGGCAGTCTGTTGTTCCATGTCCAGTTGTAACTGTTGCTTCCTGACCTACATACAGATTTCTCAAGAGGCAGGTCAGGTGGTCCAGTATTTCTATCTCTTCACGAATTTTCCAGAGTTTGTTGTGGTCCACACAGTCAAAGGCTTTGGCATAGTCAATAAAGCAGTAGTTTTTCTGGAACTCTCTAGCTTTTTTGATGATCCAACAGATGTTGGCAATTTGATCTCTGGTTCTTCTGCCTTTTCTAAATCCAGCCTGAACATCTGGAAGTTCACAGTTCATGTACTGTTGAAGCCTGGCTTGGAGAATTCTGAGCATCACGTTACTAGCGTGTGAGATGAGTGCAGCTGTGTGGTATCTGAGCACCCTTGGCGTTGCCTTTTTCGGGAATCTGTGTATACATATGGCTGACTCCCTTTGCTGTACAGTAGACGCTAACACATTGTCAGACTTCACGCTCCCAGTGCAGGGGGCACAGGTTCAATCCCTGGTCAGGGAACTAAGACCCTGCGTGCCCGAGATGTGGTCAGAAACTAGAACGCAGTCTGGATTTATCATGGACTTGTGTGCCTATGACATACTAGACCATTTCACGCCATTGTTCCTACGGTCCCACCACCTGCATTTTATGGGTGTTTATCTTTCTCACTTGCAGTCAGAAGGATGGGATCCCGTGGCTCATCTGAGCAGGCGAGGCCACCGGCCCCATGTGGTCTGAGTGCCTCAGCGGGCACAAGCGTCCGCCAGTGTCCGGGGCCTCAGGGTGCAGCTACCAACTGCCCCTGGCTGCCGGGCCCTGAGATGTTCCGGGACTTCGCAGTCCTCATCCAGGACAGCTGTGCAGCCAGCGTCCCCAGGAACACGGCAGAGCCCTCCCCGCTGGCTTCAGAGCCCAGGCGCACGGCTGTGCATTTGGCTGGCACTGCGTTCAGGCCCCAGGTGCTTTATCTGACAGCAGCTGCGTGTCAGGCACCATGAAGATGATGAAGGGCATGAACAGACATTCCCCTCCTGAGGCCATGGTCCAGGTCAGGGGTCCCCAGTCTCCGGGATCTAAGGCGGAGCAGATGTAGCAACAACAGAAATAAAGTACACAGTAAAGGTAATGTGCTGGAGGTGTCCTGAAACCACCCTCCACGCCCACTGTCTGTGGGCGAATCGTCGTCCACACCACCGGGCCCTGGTGCCAAAGGGCTGGGCACGGCTGGTCCGTGGCGAGACGGCAGCGAAGGCGTCTGCACGCAAACACACTGAAGCGAGTCGCCGCCTGACTGGAGGGAGGGAGAGGGCCTTCCTCCCGGGGTGGGCGCAGCTCTGCTGGGGTTGGGCCTTTGCTCCCACCTGGGGGTGTGGGTCGGGGTGGGACGTGAGAGGAGCAGTGGGGTGACTGATGAGTAAAGGCTCCCTGATGATGGCAGCAGAGCTCCAGGTGGCCCCTTGGAGGTCCTGACAGGGCTGGCTCCGGCTGGACCCACTCTCCATCACTGTCCAAAGCTTCTTACTAGAGGCAGGTGGACGGGTCCCTGCAGACGGGCGAGGCGGGCAGTGCCAGGAAGCCGGGCGCCTGGACAGACTCAGTGCTGGAGCGGCTCCCTGCCCCCTTAACCTCGCCCTTGAACTGCGCCATCCCTCTGGGTTCTGGGGGACCGGCTCACCGACCCTCACCTCTGGACCCGTTGCAGCTCTTGCACTGGAAGCCTTGGGCAAAGGAGCCCTGGAGCCAGACTGTCTGTGGGGGCGGGTCCTTAGCAGCCCCGCCTCAGAGCCAGGGAAGCTGAGTTCAGAGAGGTGGGGGTGACTCAGCCCAGACCCGCGGGCAGATGTGGGTACAGCTGCAGAGAAGCCCTGAGCAGAAGCGCCCTTACCTTCTTTTCCTGAGAATTTTGTGTTGATGCTTTTGGAAATCTTCGTGAACTCCTTCTTGCATCTAATATTTTAAAAATCCTTTTGGAGTTAATTTAGTTAAGGATTAAGCCAGTTAGAACCCCAGGACTGTTTCAAGTAAACAGCTTAGAAGTGAAAGATTCCCCTGAGCGCGGGCGCGGTAATTGGGCTCCGGTCTCTCCATGAGAAGCTGAGCAGCTTCAGGTCTAATGAGTCCTGGCCGCCAGGCCAGAGAGATTTGGGGATTCACTGTGGACGGCATTTCTCTAGTAATCCCTAGACTGTAGGACTGCCCGAGGAGCCCGGGGCGCAGAGCTGGGGGTTCTGGCCGAGGGCAGTGGGCGTGTCACAGTGAATGAGCCCGGTTCAGATCGGGAGGGAAGGTTTAATTTAGGGCGTTGGCTATTCTTCGAGGAGGATGTGTCCCCAAACACAGCACATGGGTCGTTTGCGCTGGAAGAGCCGGAAGGCTGGCGCGGGCAGGGCTGCTCCCGCCTCTGGAAATGCGAAGTGCACAGGCGCGTTTGGAATGCCCAGGAGAGGTGTGTGGTGGCAAATCCAGGATGTAGAGAAAGAGTCAGAGGCCTTGGCTGGGCCTGGAGGCAATCAAGAAAATGAGCCAAGGAGAATGCAATCTTAAATGTAAAATCCAAACGGAAATTGATGCCATTTCTGTGAAATGTTGGGAACATTTCCATAGTCATTGCTTGTTAGGCGCAGGGAAATATAAAAAGCTGTCTGTGTTTCAGGCCCATCAGGGTTTTTTTTTTTTTTTTTTTTTCCTTTTTGAGGCATATTTGGTGTTTGCAGAAGCTTCCCCAAGTTGTGAAGCAGCTCAGTGTAGTGAGGAGACCTAGGCTGGGGGTTTGCAACCCTGAGTGCCCTGGGTGACCCTGGGCATGTCACCCGACCTCCCAGAATCCTTGTTTACTCATCTGTGAAATAGGAGTAACAGCATGAGTCCGTCTGCTGCGTGGAAATGCTGAGGGTCCGAGGAGATGCTGTACAGAGCAGTGGTTTGCAGACTGTGTACCCCATTTAAAGGAAGTCCGAATCTCCTCCCAGCTCTGGTTTTTAAGTTCAGGCTGTATGTTCAGATCACTTTGTAGGATTTAAAAACATGCCGGGCCCACCTCTGGTGTTTTTCTTTATCTAGTCTGGGTTGGGGCCAGGCCTCGAGGCTTTCAAAGCACGTAGGTAATTCTTCTGTGCAGCTTGGCTGAGAAGCTGGGGCCTGACAGGAGGCAGGTTTGGGGGCCGGGTGGCCTGGGCCTTCGAGGGGGTCCGTCATAGGTCCGCAGAGATTGTCGGCTGTCACCCCACAGGATTCTGCTTTCTCCTCTGCTCAGCTCCACCCCTTTCAGGTCTTCCCTGCAGGTTATCTCATTGAAATATGGATTCAGGACTTTCCCGGTGGTCAAGCAGTTAAAAATCTGTCTGCCAGTGCAGGGGCCCTGGGTTCAGTCCCTGGTCTGGGAGATCCCCTGTGCTGTGGAGCAGCTGAGCCCCGGAGCCACACCTGCTGAAGCCCTCGCCCTCGCGCCTGTCTGTGCTCTGCAGCCAGAGAAGCCTCCCCCGGGGGAAGCCCGCCCACAGCTGGGGAGCAGCCCGTGCTCGCTGCAGTGCAGAAGACCCAGCACAGCCAAGATTTTTTTTTGAAAAAAGGAACTATGGATTCAGCCAAAGCTTTAGGGTTTCAAAGTCCTAACAAGGCAACTGCCTGAGAAGTGGGCCTGTGGAGAGCAAGAGCTCCTGTTTCCCTCAAAATGTATCATTTAAAATGATTCCAAAGCCTGTTAAATTAGTCTGGTGAGATTACTCTGATGGAGCAGGACCAGGGCAGATGTTCACAAAGGACTGTTTTCAGATGCTTTTTAATTCAGTCAAGAGATCTCTTGTTTACCAGCCGAGTCAGAGTTTAAATTCTTGAGTACAGAATTAATTAGCCCATTTTGATGAAGAAATCCAGCTTCCTTGTCGGTGTGTTGGCTGAACTCAAAGAGCTCAATGCTGCTCTGAGTTATAAACATCACACTGCAACAGGCAGGGGAGAGCCACGTGTCACCCTTGAGGCAGGGTAACAGCTTTAATTGTGTGACCAAGAATGTACGTTCTCTAATCAGAAGAGAGCAATCCTCGATGTTATAGTATCATTCAGGGCGTGTCACTTCCACACCCAGGGATGATGTCTCTCTCAAAGATAAGGTGCATAAGCCAGCAACTCCTATCTGAGTGTACAGCCAGGAGAAGAGAATCATACTGAGAGAAACGAGACGGAGAAGTGTTGCACGACATCCTTTATATGTGGAATCTAAAAGTAAATAATGCAAATGTGTCGACAAACTGATACTTATATTGCAGAACTAAAAAGAAGAGAACCAGGGTCTTGAAAGATGTTTGCACACCCGTGTTCTCGGCAGCATCAGTGACAGCAGACACGAGGTGGGGGCAGCCCATCAACAGGCGGACGGAGAGATGAGATGTGGCCCGTCCACGCGGTGGAGTAGTGTTTGGCCCTAAAGAGGAAGCAACTTCTGGGCCCTCCCTGGTGGCTCAGTGGTTGAGGCTCTGAGCGTCTGTTGCAGGGGCCTGGGTTTGATCTCTCGCTGAGGAACTCAGAGCCCACGTGTCACAGGTGCAGCCAAGAAATGGGCAAATTTGACACATGCTGACACAGAGGAACCTTGAAGACGTAGCGCCAAGTGAAAAGCCAGTCACAAAAGGACAAATCCTGTATGATTTCATTTCCCGAAGGTTCCCGGGGGAGTCAGATCCATAGACTGGGGGAGGGGGTCGTGAAAACTTCATGTGAACTTGTTGTTAGAGTTTCAGTTGAGGGTGATGACAACGTTCGGAGAGTGGATGGGAGCGATGGTTGCACAGCGTACTTAATGCCACTTTGCTGATTACTTTAAAATGGTTTCAATGGTTATACACAGAGGAACCTTGAAGACGTAGCGCCAAGTGAAAAGCCAGTCACAAAAGGACAAATCCTGTATGATTTCATTTCCCGAAGGTTCCTGGGGGAGTCAGATCCATAGACTGGGGGAGGGGGTCGTGAAAACTTCATGTGAACTTGTTAGAGTTTCAGTTGAGGGTGATGACAACGTTCGGAGAGTGGATGGGAGTGATGGTTGCACAGCGTACTTAATGCCACTTTGCTGATTACTTTAAAATGGTTTCAATGGTTATATGTTTTACCACAGTAAAAAAAAAAAATCAGGAAGACAATGGTGAAGGAGTAGGTGTATCTTCAGGTCTTCTCTGCCTGGTTCAGGAAGGCTCAGCCCTGGAGATGCTGGCAAACCCACATTGTGCCTGGCAGCCTGGCGCTACCTCTTGCTTAACGGTGTACGGGAGAAGTAGCCATTTCTCAGATACATTGAGGGCAACCTGGGAGGGACCCAGCGCGCGATGGAGATGATGGAGACGAGTGGCGGGAAAGCCGCCACTGGTCCAGGCCACCCCTCCCCAGCGAGGCACCCAGTATTCTTCTAGGGCCCACGAGTCTTTTGTGTCCACCAGCTGGTGTGCTCAGATACTCCAGTGTATGTGAGATATATTTTTAAAACTTAGTATATGTTCCGTCCTGTGAGAAATGCTGTAGATGGAACAACCTTAAAAGGTTTATTGTCGGCTAAGTCACTTCAGTCGTGTCTGACTCTCCGTGACCCCATGGACTGTGGCCCGCCAGGCTCCTCTGTCCATGGGATTCTCCAGGCAAGGACACTGGAGTGGGTTGCCAAGCCCTCCTTCTGGGGGACCTTCCCGACCCTGGGATCGAACCCGAATTTCTTAGTCTCCTGCCCTAGCAGGACTGATGCACCTGGGAAGCCCCAGCATCAGCCCTGCTTTGGAGGTGACCACAGTGAGGACAGAGAATAGCACACGGCTGGGAACAGACCAGGGAGGCGGAACTTACCTGGGATTCAGCTGCCTGCAAGTCAGGTGGGCGGCGCTGTGTCCCTCCCGGATGCACGGTCTCTGGGGCGGACTGAGTGCCATGAGTCAGCTCAGGGAGGCTTTAACAGGGGGACTTTCTTTCCCTTTGGTTCAGGATGGAATGATGATCTCCCCATGGTTTCTGGTGAGTCTGCCAGCTGTAGTAGCTTCTTCATACTGTACGCGTGTTGAAAACTGATCAGCTGCTGTAGGGGCAGCGTTCTTGGGTTAACAGGAGAGTTGGGAGGTGGTTTCCGTATTACCACCCCATTGCACTGTTCGCTCCATTCCCAGCGCCCTGCGTGGCGTGGTGTCTCTGTTATCATCGAGCCAGTGTTGATATGTTGTTGCTATGGTGACTGAAGCCCGCAGTGCACGCTAGGGCTCCCCTCCTTGTGTTGTGTCTATCGGTCTGTGGGTTGTGACAGGGTGATTCACGTGTGTCCATTATTACTGTCCTACAGAGTACATCCACTGCCCTGGAAGTCATCCGTGCACCTGCTCCCCTCCCTTCCCTTAACACCTGGAAGTCGCTGGCCTCGTTGTCTCCATAGTTTTGCCTCTTCTGGAAAGTCTCACAGTTGGAATCAGGTAGTCCTCAGCCGTTCAGGCTGGCTCCTTGCCCCTTACTGTAGTTCAGTCGCTAAGTCACGTCCAGCTTTTTGAGGCCCATGGGCTGCCGCACGCCAGGGCTCCCTGTCCTTCTCCATCTCCCAGAGTTCGCTTAAATCCGCGTGAGTGGAGTCGGTGGTGTCATCCAACTGTCCCATCCTCTGTTGCCACTGCTTCTGCACTCTGTCTTTCCCAGCATCAGGTCTTTTCCAGCGGATTTGCTCCACACACCAGGTGGTCGGAGAATTGGAGCTTCAGCATGAGTCCTTCCAGTGAATATTCAGGGTCGACGTCCTCTAGGATTGACTGGTTTGACCTCCTTGCAGTCCAGGGGGCTTGACTTGACATTCTTGAATTCTGTTATGTCCAGACCTAAATGCGCTAAAGCGCACGAAGCCGCGGGCCTTTGTTTCTTAAAATCACTAGCTAATCTCAAGTATTCGAGCAGGGCATGGCTTGGAGGAGTGTGGTAGACAAGCATTACTTTCCTAGCAGACCTGCTCAGCAAACGTAACATGAGCCACATCGATAAGTTAAATTATTCTAGTAGGCACATTTCAAAAATGAGAAACCGGTACAATGTTAATATACTTCACTTAATCCAGGATATTTAAAAACCTGTCGTTTCCTCGATAATCACTGCTAAGTTATGAATGGTGCTTCACGTTCTTGTTGCCAAGGCGTCTTTGGAATCTGATGTGAATTTCAGACATCACATTCATCCTCTCAGACCGCCCACACCACAAGTGCCCCAGCATCACGGGACCCACAGCTCCCAAACTGACCAGCACAGCCCCAGAGTCTGGATTCTTCAGACCCAAGTCAATAGGGCAAAAAGAATGGTATTTTTCATGGCCTTTCTCAGCTCAGGACATCAAGGGTAAAATCTGTAGGAAACCAAAATTTTGTTTTCTTTTTAATTTGAAAGCAACCAAAATGACCTTCAGCATGTGAGTGGATAAACTGGGACCCATCCAGATGTGGATCATTATTGAATGATGAAAGAGCTCTCAAGTGATGACAGAAAGAGCTGTCAGCCATGCAGAGACAGGGAGGAACCGACAGATGTGAGAGTCAGACCACAGAGGAGGCTGAGCACCGAAGAGCTGCTGCTTTCCGATTGCGGTGCTGGGGAGGGCTGAGTCCCATGGCCGACAACCGTCTTTTCTTGCGAGTGGGAGCCCACACTGTGCCTGGCATGCAACACGTGCAGAAGGCAAGCCTTTCTGCTGTCATGGGTCAGTGTCGAGGAGGAAGGAGGCTGCGTGGGCAGCACTGAGCTCCCATCCTCATCCCCTCTGTGCAGTGCGGAAAACTCAGGATGCACGTGCGCAGCTCCTTTTTCCGCATATGAAATGTCAGTTTTGAGCACGCTGGAGAGGGCGCCGTGCTGACTAAAAGACCAGGTGGGCAGGACCTGGTGCAGCCTCAGGACAACTTCCAGAAAGGTCCAGAGCAGCTGTGGCTGGGATGGAGCAGGAGACTGACCCCTGCTGGTGAGGTACCAGATTGAGGATGTGAAGCGAGGCCGCTGTTGGTCCCTAAGAGGGCAAAGGTCCTGCCAGGCCACCTGCATCTCTGCCCCCGGGCTGCGCCTTACGCCAGCTCTCTCCGTGCAGCTGCCAGGGTGCTCTAGGGGACTGTGTACTTAGTTGCTCAGTCGTGGCTGGCTGCAACCCCATGGACCGTAGCCCGCCAGGCTCCTCTGTCTGTGGGATTTTCCAGGCAAGAGTACTGGAGTGCGTTCCCATGCCCTCCTCCAGGGGATCTTCCTGACCCAGGGACTGAACCCAGGTCTCCCACACTGCTGGCGGATTCTTTACCAGCTGAGCCCCCAGTTGGACCTGACAGTTGATAGATTTTTGGTTCCTCCCCTTCCCCAACCCAGGGCCTGACTGCCCCCTCTCCCTGCCCTGCCCTCTGTTCCTCACGGTTTCAGGGAAATGAAAAGTGGCTCCTCCGTAACAGCACATAAAGTGTGGGGTCAAAGGTTACCCCAGAACTAGACACGTGATAACTTGATGCCAAGGTTCGCTGTGATTTGGAAAGTTTCAGTGTGATGTTCATCTCAGAAATATTTGAAACTCTTCATATCTTAGAAATGAGCATCAGATGGGAAGAAGTCCAAAATCTGAGTTCATGCCTTGACGGTGAGATAGCAGAGTCTTAGTGAGCCAGCGGATGGGGAAGGTGAGAAGTGACGCGTCACTGAGGACTGTTGTCTGTGTGTTTCCTGGAAAAAATAACCAATAGAGCACGCAGAAGCACTAAGCATAAAGGAAGAGGGCTGTGTGAGAACAGAAGGCTTTCCTGGTGGCTCAGAGGGTAAAGAACCCACCTGCTGTACAGGAGGCCTGTGTTCAATCCCCGGGTCAGGGAGATCCCCTGAAGAAGGAGATGGGAATCAGCTCCAGTATTCTTACCTGGGAAATCCATGGAGACAGGAGTCCATGGGGTCGCTAAGAGCCAGTCACAATGGAGTGACTAACACCTCACTCACTTTGAAAAAATAGAAACGCAGTCTCCTTTTCCGTAGGGGTCAGCATCTCCCCCTCCGGGCTCCTGAGCTTGCTCTGGGCGATGCTGTTGAGTGTTGCAGGTGAGAAAGGGACCTGTGGTTTAAGGAGCGGGAGTCTGGCTCTCACTCAGAAATGCACGTTTTTTTCTGAGGGCGTCAGAGACCAGGGAGGCTTGCCCTGCAGAAGTCTAATCATCTCTAATTCAGCCAGCCAGTCACTGCTCCCCGAGATGCGAGGCTTTTTGGAATAGCTTTTGGAAAGTTAATGAAGTAGGGATGTTTTTTAAATGAAATTTAAGAAATGGACTTTGAGATACACAAGGAGTTCCTTGTGGTACAAAATGACATTATAATCTCTTCATTTTGAGATGATTTAAAAATCATTTCCTCATGTTCTATTGTCTAAACTTACCAGCCAGGGAAATGGACGCCTCTGTATGAAGCGGCAGAATTGAGAACAAAGCTTTTCTTCCATCTTCGGGCTTCTGCTTCCGTGTCACAACAGGACTTGTGTGAGGATATTGAGGTGAAAACTGGGGTCTTTGAGAGTTTTTCTGTGTACACTTAAGGTCAGCATGCTCATGGCTGTGTCTTCAACTGCTGAGCAGGGTGAGATCGGAGGTGGATGGTCTTTCTGTTAATTGAGGCTGGGACAACATAAAATCCATGTATAAAAAGTGTCCTGCTCCACTGAGTCCCCCTGAACACAGAACCCAATTCCAGATAGATGGTAAGTCTAATTTTAAACCTGAAGGTTCTAGAAAATGAAATGGCAGAGAAGAATACACGTTTAAACAGAGGAGGAAAAGCACCAACCAGAAAAAGGAGAAGATGAGCATATTGGAGCACCGTAAAATCAAGAGCTTCTCTCCATTAAGGCCCTGAGAGGGGGGGACGAGGCGGGGGTGAGGGGTGATGGCGCGTGCGCTGAAGGGCTTGCGTCCAGAGCAAAAGAACTCCCACAGAGCAGTCACGAAAAAACGGTCCACAGGAAAACAGACAACGAACCCGCATACTTTGTACAGGAAGGTGCAGAATTGCACAGTAAACAGGGGAAAGTGTGGGACCTCAGTCATCATCAGGGGAGTGCAAATCTGAAGCTGTAACAAGACAGCTGTACCTCTCATAAGAAAGAAAATTAAAAACACCCGGTTCCAGACTGGGGCAGCCACTATGGAAACCCGTCAGTAACAACCCTGGGACCCAGCAGTTCTGCTCCAAGAGGCCTGCCCAGAAGAAACAGGCGCCCACCTGTCCCAAAAGCCAGGCATTGGACATAGTGTCCTGAGCTGGAAACGGCCCACCTGCTCCCCCGGGCAGCGTCCCATGTCTGTGTTGCCCTACAGTGCAGCCGTGCGTAACATCACGTGAAAAGCCTGCTACGTGTGACAGAAATGCGATTTTCTGACTCCGTGCATGTAGAGTTTCCCTGGTCACCCAGATGGCAAAGAGTCTGCCTGGAATGCGGGAGACCTGGGTTTGATCCCTGGGTGGGGAAGATCCCCTGGAGGAGAGCATGGCAACCCCCTCCAGTATTCTTGCCTGGAGAATCTCATGGACAGAGGAGCCTGGCGGGCTATAGTCCATGGGGTCCCAAAGAGCGACTAACACTCTCAGTTTCGCCTGTTGGGTTGGCCTGAAAGTTTGTTTGGGATTTTCTATAACAGCTTACAAAAAAACAGAATAGATTTTTTGGCCAGCTCAATATATAAAGTTGAATAAAAGGCAAAACTCGTCAGTACTGCTTTCAGGGGAGGATGGCTGCCTGGAAGAGGCCCCGGGGTTCTGACTGTTGGTCGGGCTGTGCACACACCAGGAGGGGCTCCGGGATAGGCGGGGTGTGATCACACCAGGAAGGGCTCTGGGACGGGGTGGGGTGTGATCACACCAGGAGGAGCTCACAGGACGGGGTGGGGTATGATCACACCAGGAGGGGCTCTGAGACAGGGCAGGGTGTGATCACTCCAGGAGGGGCTCTGGGACAGTGCGAGGTGTGTG
>SJYG01000581.1:664424-687061 GCA_006410535.1 Litocranius walleri | reverse complement strand
AGTTGGACTGTGAAGAAGGCTGAGCACTGAAGAATTGATGCTTTTGTACTGTGGTGTTGGAGAAGACTCTTTTGAGAGTCCCTTGGACTGCAAGGAGATCCAACCAGTCCATTCTGAAGGAGATCAACCCTGGGATTTCTTTGGAAGGAATGATGCAAAAGCTGAAACTCCAGTACTTTGGCCACCTCATGCGAAGAGTTGACTCACTGGAAAAGACTTTGATGCTGGGAGGGATTGGGGGCAGGAGGAGAAGGGGATGACAGAGGATGAGATGGCTGGATGGCATCATGGACTCGATGGACGTGAGTCTGAGTGAACTCCAAGAGATGGTGATGGACAGGGAGGCCTGGCGTGCTGCGATTCATGGGGTCACAAAGAGTCGGACACGACTGAGCAACTGAACTGAACTGAAGATATATCTTAGAAACTGGGGTGGCGATGGTGGTATGTATTTGTGCATTTCAAGAAGAGCTTTTAAGAAGCTCAGATGGGAACTGGTGTCTTAGGAGTGTTTGCTGCTTCGTAGGCACCTTCACCTGTGTTCTCTCGTTTAATTAGGTCAGCGTGAAGTGAAACTCGCTCAGCTGGGTCCGACTCTTTGCTACCCCCTGGGCTGTACAGTCCATGGAATTCTCCAGGCCAGAATACCGAAATGGGTAGCCTTTTCCTTCTGCAGCTGATTTTGCCCACCCAGGAGTCGGCCTGGGGTCTCCTGTGCTGCAGGCGGACCCTTTACCGACTGAGCTGTCATTGCAGTGGCTAGGAGGCACCACGGTTGTCGAATATGAGGTGCCCTGCAGTGTTGCTTCCTTTTACTGTGCTTTTTCTTTGCTGGCTTTTTTGGAGATGTGTGCGTGCTCTTTTTGTCATTATTGCCAGAGAGGCTTTAGGGGTAGATGTATAGCAGATGTCCCGTCTTTGTGTAAAGATGTTGTTATTCATGGGTGTACCATTAAGAATTGCATGCAGCTGTATACAACAGAAAATCTCAAATAACAGCAGATTAAAAAAGAGCACTTGTTTCCTTTCCACATGAACAGAATACAAAGGGGGTAGGCAGGGTTTATGGAGCATTTCTACAGAACAAGGATTTCAGGAACAAGGTCTCTCCGCTATACCGTCCAAGCCCATGGCTACCATGCATAGTCCCCTCGGCCCCAGAATGGCTGCTAAAGCTCCAGCCCTCGGGTTGGTGTTCCATGCCACCAAAAGGGCAAAAAGGGCACCTCTCTTTAAGCAGCTTTTCAGGAAGTCCATATAACTCTTCACCTGTATCTCATTTATCTCATGACCACATTTTCAGTTCAGTTCAGTCGCTCAGTCATGTCCGACTCTTTGCGACCCCATGAATCGCAGCACGCCAGGCCTCCCTGTTCATCACCAACTCCTGTTAATGCTGGAGAAATGTTTTCCTTCAGTATGGATCTCAATGTGCCCAGCTAAAATAAGGATTCTGTGACCAAGGCGGGAAGAAGCTGGTGCTCAGCTGGTAACCGGCATTGTCTGGTGTATGTAATCATGGGATTATGGTCTGCAGGGCACTGGGGTCAGAGGGTCTGATCTGGGAAGTGAGCCATGCCTGGAGCCTTGTTTCCAAGGTATAAACATCCTGCTTTAGAACGAGCCTCGCATATGATTTTTCAAACAGCTCATGCGTAAGTGGAGAGCTGCCCGTGAATAAGGCACAGCGGCTGCTTCCGCCACCTCCGTGACTCACGCCCAGGCTGGGCTGGGACCCGCCGCACACAGAGCCTCTGTCCGCAGCCACCAGGGCCCGTCCCCATGTTGGTGGAGACCACCGGCTGGAGGTTGCACGTTAAAGACACGTTTGCTCTGAGCCATCATCACACAGTTAATTAGTTAGTTGCAACTGTAGTAAAACCCTGATGCTGGGAAACTGAAGGCAAGAGAAGGGGGCAGCAGAGGATGAGGTGGCTGGACGGCATCATTGACTCAATGGACAGGGATCTGAGCAGCCTCCAGGAGACAGTGAGGGGCAGGGAGGCCTGGCGTGCTGCAGCCCGTGGGGTCACAAAGAGTCGGACGTGACTTAGCGAGTGAACACCACCACCACCGAGTGATACAAGCTTGTGTTCCAGAGAGACCGATCTGGAGAAGAGCCAAATGGCTGGTAGTTTAGGCAGGAGCGGGCCAGGGGTTGGGGGTTGTGAAGGGTCTCTTGGGGCCCGAGGAAGTGACCAGGGGCTTTGAAGGGTGGACAACGGCCAGCCTCAGCCCAGGAGCAGGAATTCCAGCCTCCCTGCAGCTGGCTGGGGACACAAGTGAGGCGGGGACGCAGGCCTGGACAGCTTATGATATAAAACATTGTTTGAATTAAGTTACCTCGTTTATCATTCTGATTAACACAGAACATTTATAAACCACAGCCTCTGGGAAAGTGGCACAAAATGCATTACACCGTGTCCTCCGCAGCCTCTTCCTGATGAAATATACGAGGAGCCCGAGATCAAAGGCACAGCCGTCCGGGCGCCGGCTCGTCTCAGGGCCTGATGGGGCAGGGGCGGCCTGGGGCGGCCTGCACCCTCCTAGCGCATCTGGTCCTCGGGTCTGTCCCTCTCCCGGCTCCTGGGCTGGCTCCGAGCCCGTCTTTGTTCTTCAGCAGGGCTCCATCTGTCACCAGAAGCCTCATGTCATTATCTGACTTACACCAGCGTCACCAATGTCCCTGGGGCGGGGTGTGGGGGGACCCACAGAGACCAGAACAGCAGATTTGATGGTGAACCGGGGGACAGGCCAAGGTTTGTCCCTAAGGCGCCTGTTGCCTCCGTTTGGGTGACTTATGCATGGATTGGCCTGGAGCTGCCAGCACAGGCTGTCTGCCTCCAGTTTCCAAAAGGTGAAGCGGAGGTGTTAGCCACTCAGCCTTGCAACCCTCTGGACTGTAGCCAGGCTCTTCTGTCCATGGACTTCTCCAGGCAAGAATACTGGAGTGGGTAGCCATTCCCGGCTGGGGGATCTTCCTGATCCGAGGATCGAACCTGCATCTCCTGCATTGGCAGGTGGATTTACCGCCCGAGCCACCAGGGAAGCTGGCTGTCTGGACACAGCGTGTCCGCTTTCCTCGAGGACATGGGCTGAGCTAGTGACAGAGTCCCACCAAAGAGCTCGAGAGGCCACAGCTGGAGAGACCAGAGCCCCTACTGCAGTGTGGACGCTCCCTGCCTCTTCCCCGCGCCCCTTCTGTCCACCTGTCCATCATCCTGGTTCTGTCTTATTTCTAGAACCTTATTTATAGCCTCTCCCTCAGAAATGGGCAAGGAAGGGAAGCCTTATGAGTGAAGCTGATCCCATTGAGCACAGTTAGCCCCCAGTATCACACATCCGTCCCTCGGGAGCTGAGAAAGGAAGGCTTTATGGGTTTAGAAAGCCCTCCAGTCTCGGCAGTTTTCCAGGACATGTATTCTGAGTCAGTCGGAGGACGCAGGGAGGGGAGAGTGACTCTGCAGAATGGCTGATGTTGTGCTTCTCACCAAGGTGGCCGCAGCCGGGCGCCTGTGACGAAAGCTGCTCCATGGACGCCAGATCAGGGTGATGCAAAGAAACAGACAGTGCTCGCTCCACCACCGCCGCTCCCCAACCCACTGGCCCTCGACTCCACGGGCAGCACCCTCCTGGGGCCTCAGGTCTGAGGATGCCAGCTGTGTGGGAGAAGCGTCAGTGCTTCTAACCGGCGAGTGGCAGCTGGCCGCCACTGGCAGGCCTGCTGGTTTTCCCTTTCTCTGGGAGGAAGTGACAGCTGAATGCCTGGCATTTCACATGGCCTATATTCCACGTGGGAAATTTTTTAAAATACCCATTAAGGCCGGTTTGTATATGGAACACAGGGCGTAACACAGCCCTCAAATGAGTATCATTATCTTCATCTGTGAACTGACAGCCCTCTGGGCATGGCCGGCCAGCCAGGTCCTCCAGCCTCGGGCGTGGGCACAGCCCAGGCCTCCTCTCCCCTGCTCGGCCTCTCCCGGAAAAACCTCACCAAGGAGAGGTTCTAAGATGTATTCAGAGTCCCTGTGAAACCTTGAGAAGGGAAAGAAGGAACTTGGGAGTGAAGCCGCCCGTAAGATGCCTAGATGAGGATTTTTCTTAACCTTTTCCTAAGCCCATTCTCATGAAGTGATGGGACCAGATGCCATGATCTTCGTTTTCTGAATGTTGAGCTTTAAGCCAACTTTTCACTCTCCTCTTTCACTTTCATCAAGAGGCTTTTTAGTTCCTCTTCACTTTCTGCCATAAGGGTGGTGTCATCTGCATATCTGAAGTTATTGATATTTCTCCTGGCAATCTTGATTCCAGCTTGTGTTTCTTCCAGCCCAGTGTTTCTCATGATGTACTCTGCATATAAGTGAAATAAGCAGGGTGACAATATACAACCTTGATGTATTCCTTTTCCTATTTGGAACCAGTCTGTTGTTCCATGTCCAGTTCTAACTGTTGCTTCCTGACCAGCATATACATTTCTCAAGAGGCAGGTCAGGTGATCTGGTATTCCCATTTCTTTCAGAATTTTCCACAGTTTCTTGTGATCCACACAGTCAAAGGCTTTGGCATAGTCAATAAGGCAGAAATAGATGTTTTTCTGGAACTCTCTTGCTTTTTCGATAATCCAGTGGATGCTGGCAATTTGATCTCTGGTTCCTCTGCCTTTTCTAAAACTTGAACATCTGGAAGTTCATGGTTCAAATATTGCTGAAGCATGGCTTGGAGAATTTTGAGCATTACTTCATTAGCTGGAGAAACAGTGGAAACAGTGTCAGACTTTATTTTGGGGGGCTCCAAACTCACTGCAGATGGTGATTGAAGCCATGAAATTAAAAAACACTACTCCTTGGAAGGAAAGTTATAACCAACCTAGATAGCATATTGGAAAGCAGAGACATTACTTTACCAACAAATGTCCGTCTAATCAAGGCTATGGTTTTTCCTGTGGTCATGTATGAATGTGAGAGTTGGACTGTGAAAAAAGCTGAGCGCCGAAGAATTGATGCTTTTGAACTGTGGTGTTGGATAAGACTCCTGAGAGTCCCTTGGACTGCAAGGAGATCCAACCAGTCCATCCTAAAGGAAATCAGCCCTGGGATTTCTTTGGAAAGAATGATGCTAAAGCTGAAACTCCAGTACTTTGGCCACCTCATACAAAGAATTGACTCACTGGAAAAGACTCTGATGCTGGGAGGGATTGGGGGCAGGAGGAGAAGGGGACGACCGAGAATGAGATGGCTGGATGGCATCATGGACTCAATGGGCGTGAGTTTGAGTGAGCTCTGGGAGTTGGTGATGGACAGGGAGGCCTGGCGTGCTGCGATTCATGGGGTCACAAAGAGTTGGATACGACTGAGCGACTGAACTGAACTGAAGCCCGTTCTGAGGTTATAACGTGAGGGAGGCGGCTACATGCAGATGTGGGTAGTTGTTCCTTAGAGACAGCCCAGAATATTGAAGAAAACAGCCTTGTTTTTTGCTGATTAAAAAAATTTTCAAGTCAGCCAGACTGTCACAGGCTCCCTTCAGCGGCCACAGAGGTTGTTGAGAATAGACTCTTGACCTCGTGTCTCCCAGAGCCCGGAAGCGCCAAGTCACCCAGTCCCGGGACGGTAGCAGGAGAGACCAGACACCACCCATCCCGCTTGTCCCTGACTCGCGAAAACTTGGTGAAGTGGGGAGAAGCTGGAGAGCCGCTTGGCCAGTCTTGGGACGGCCCCTCTTCACTGCGGCCTGGCTTCCTGAGACGATGAAAAGCCCCGCTCCCTTGTAAGAGAGTTTCCAGTGTCCTCCGCCTTCGGAGGGAACTGCGTCGCGTCTGGTTGTGAGGTCGCTGTTCCACCTCCAGGCAGGAAGTGACCGTCCGTCCAGGAACAGGAAGTTCCATAGAGAAAACTCAGGCCGATCTCGCTGTTCAAGAAAGGTGGCTTCTTCGTCCCTGAAATTTTAGATGAACTGAACTGTCCAGTAAACGAAATCTTAGGGCTGCAGTCTTCAGACATAACAGAGCCAACTCAAGAAATACCTGAGTGCTTCAGGCCCATGAGCTGGCGTTTTCTTGGTAATGGCTTTGCGGTTCAGCTGTGTCTTTAAACTGCTGATCCTCAGCTGTGTTCCCTGAATTAAAACTTGGCAAAGATTTGAAACTAAGTTCAGAGTCCACGTCGAGAAAAAGTTCTCTAAAAATCCACTTAATGAGAGTCACGGCAATGCATCGGCTTGCTGTTGCTCAGTCGGTGGGTATATCGGCAGCGTGAATCCTGAGTGGATGTAGATGGAAGCCCCTGAGACCTGATGTGACGCAGAAAGCCTGGCCTCGGGCAGGGGCGTGAGGCAAGTGTCCAAGGGCCAGCTCAAGGGTGGTGTCCAGCCCCTGAGTCACAGGCCAGCTTGTCTGGCTGCCCTTGGAAGGTCTGAAAGCCCTTCCTGGTGATTCTGCCCTCGTGATGCTTTGGAGGAGGAGCAGGAGAAAGGATGTTCATTGGAAGGACTGAAGCTGATGCTCCAATATCTTGACCACCTGATGCAAAGAGCTGACTCCTTGGAAAAGGCCCTGATGCTGGGAAAGACTGAAGGCAGAAGGAGAGGGTGGTGACAGGATGAGACGGCTGGAGGGCGTCACCGGCTCAGTGGACGTGAGTCTGGGCAGACTCCGGGAGACAGTGGAGGGCGGGGAAGCCTGGCGTGCTGCATTCCACGGGGCCACAAAGAGTCAGACACGACCGGGAGACTGGGCAACAAGGAGAAAGGAGCGTGTGCTTGAACTCAGTGCTCCTAGGAAGGTGTTCTCTGAGTCCTGGCCCCCTGTGGCTGTTTAAATGGATTAAAATAAGCAAAGATTCAGGTCCTCAGTAGAAGTCACTGCATTTCAAGTGCTCGGCACATAGCACATAGTGGTTAGTCCAGAGGGCGCTGCGGTGGGTCCCCTGGGCTGATGGACAAAGCCTGTCTCCTTGTCCATGATAAGAATCTCCCGGGGTGAGGGCTGTGCTTCCCTGTGGAAATGTCCCTGTGAGCAGAGCACGCTGTCTTCTGAGCTCCAGTTAGACTCTGTGAAATGGCATCCGTTTGGCTGTCGAATGCCGTGGGCTTGATCAAGAATAACAGAAAAATCGCCTTCCGGAACAAACGGAACATTCAAATTGCGCGTGTCGTTGAGGCTGAATAAAATCCAAGCCTCTTTTAACTTCTCTGGAGTAGCTGATGGTGAAGGCGAGGGCCACCCCGGCTCTGAAGTGCGGCTTTGCGGGAGCTGCGTCGGCAGGCTCCCCCTGCCGATGTCCCGATGGGGACAGCCATCGGGTCTCCCCTGGCCTCCTTCCCTGATGCCACACTGTTCCCCTCTGGTGGAGTTCAGGGGTGCCTGCCAACTACTCCAGGAGTGGAAAAGGGAATCCGGAGGTTGGACATGGACGGTGTCCCTGCGGTTTCATGCACCCTGTGTTCACAGGCACCAGTGGCAGCATGTTAATAGCAGTGAAACTGGAAGCAACCTAAACGGGCAGGAATTGGGGGTTGGTTAAATAAGAAGTGGTGCAGCCTTATGAAATACCACGCCGCATCATGTGACACTGCTTTGTAGTTAACAACATGGAACAATGTTTGATAGGAACGGATTAAAAAGAGTGAAAAAAAAAAAAAGAGACCAATCTGTTTATATGATTCTTAAGAAAACACGCAAATCCACACACTGTCTTTTCTGAATGAAGCATACCCCAAGTATATAATTTTCCTTTCTATTTTAACTAATGATTTTATTTACATAAGTGAACATGTAAATAAACAATTGAAAATTAATAATGGTGACTAATAATATTTTATGATAAGCTGCACATTAAGAAAAAAATAAGGTTGTAAGCAGAGAGATTGCCAGACATCAGGAAGTGACCGTGGAGCATCGCCTGGAGAGGACGGCCTCTCGGGAGGTGCCTGTTGGGAGCACTAAGCAGCGTGGGCGAGGAGGCCGAGCTGCGGGGAAGGACACCCTTCCCCCTGCCTGCCCCCTCTGGACTCCGCAGACAGGAAAGAGGCAGGAATGCAGTTTCTGCCTCCTCTGCTGTGTTTAATCAGTCGAACAAACACCAGCTGCTTGGGAATCTTAAAGTCTGAAAGGGAGGTCCGAAACCCAGCCTTCCTGCAAGTGACGCTGGACCTCTTCGAGTCCCTGACAAACATCCACGCAGCGTCCCTCCCCACCCATCGTCCACCTCCACCACGTCCTGCGTGTAGGAGCATCCCACCTCATCTCGAGCGTCAGCCAGGGCTCCTCATGTGAACATCAACCCACTTCCGTCTTTGCTAAATGAAATAAGACTCTGGAATCAAATGTGTCTCCGTGTGTCTCTGATTTGTTCTCAGATAGTCCTCTAAACTTGGCCATGGATTTTTTTTTTAGGAAACAGCCGTTGAGAACTGGCAAGGGTTCACATAATTAAGATGCTTCTTGGGTTCCTAGTCTGATTCCCCCTCAGACTGAGGCACTGGAGCTAACTAAATCCTTCATTAGAACAAAAATTATTTGGTGCTTTCAAAAATGCTGTAAAAGCTTATCTCATAGAGAGTAGATGGGTACTTGCCAGCGGTCAGGGGCGGGGAGGGCTGGCTCTGGGGGCAGATGGCTCAGGGGCTTCCTTGTGGGGCTAGAGCCCTTCAATGTCATGAGTGTGAATGTGATCACAGAGCTACACACACACAAGTGAGTCCGTGTAAATGCTGGTGAAATCCAGGCAGCAGCTTTGTACCAGCACCCACTCCTGGGCTTTGATCCTGTCCTACAGCTTTGTAAGGGCACCATCATCGGAGGGAGGCTTCCCAGGTGGCGAGTGGTAAAGAATCCACCAACCAGTGCCGGAGACACAGGAGACGTGAGCTGTAAGACAGACAAATATGACGGTCAAATTTTTTCCTTGGGGAGTCAGGTTGACTTTAGGAAAGGAAAACGAAAGCTATATCCGTGGAGAAACACCCGTGAGTTCCCGAATAGAGTATCAGAGAAGAGGTGCAGGAATATGTGGGGGGCTGTGTTCTCCCCCCCCCCCCCCCCCCGCTTGCTCTGTCCACCAGCCTTGCGGGATGTGTCCTAAGGGTCTTCTGTCTCTGGTGCTGGTTTTATCTAATGAAACCCCAGGCTTCCCAGGTGGCCCTAGTGGTAAAGAACCGCCTGCAATGCAGAGACGTAAGAGGTGCAGGTTTGGTCCCTGGGTGGGAAGATCCCCTGGAGGAGGGCGTGGCCACCCACTCTAGTATTCTTGCCTGGAGAATCCCACGGACAGAGGAGCCTGCAGGGCATAGTCCACGGGTCGCAGCGTCAGGCACGGCGGGAGTGCGTGAGCACACACGCTCCAAGCCCACTCTATTCCGATGCATAACACTTACATCCATAGCTGGGCCACGCTGCCAGACTCAGCTTGGCTGGCAGAAAGGTTCTTACAGGTTCTTTGCCCAGCTATGCGAGATTCTGTCATCATTAAATGTGAAGAGGCAGACTCTTAAAAATATATATATAAATCTCTAGCAGCAAGGCTAAATAAGCCATAATTTACTTATATCAGGGAATGCTTAAATCAAATGAGTTAGGTCTCTAACGACGTGGACAGGTCTCCAAGAGGTATCGTCTGAGGAAAAGAGCAAGCCACTGAGGGAAGCGTGAAACATAACGACATCCATGTAAAAACCAGGTAACAAATAAGCTCAGAGAGAGAACAGTCAGACCTCTCTCCTCTCGATAGATACACGAGTAGCTTGCCTCTGGGGAAGTGAGAAGACAGACCAGCTTCAGTGGTGACAGTGAGAGGAGCCTTAAACACTGTCTACAAGATTTGGGTTATAGAAGTGAACTCACATCTACGCCATCCAAATTGCCATGGACCCCAGCTGAATTTATTTGGCGATAGTTCAGCCTGTTCACAAGCCCATTTGAGGGAGAGCTGTTGTGTCTGGTGATGAAGGGGCTTGTCTGCAGCATCTCCAGTCCAGTAGCCTGCTGAGAAGGCATCCACACGGGATCGCTGTGCGGCACGGGGTCTTCCAGCCGCCAGCAAAACGGAAGTCTTAATTAAAAGCTATAATATAACCAGCAGCGTCTCCTTACTTTGTAATAGCCTCTATACATTGCCATCATCTCAGGAAAAGATGACATTTATTAATTACAGTTTTCAAATTCCAAAAGAATCTTTGATGGTTTAGTTTGAAATTCTGACATTAAAATAAGATGCTTTAAATATGCAAGTATTCAAACCACAAAAGTGAAAGTGTTAGTCGCTCAGTCATGTCCGACTCTACAGTCCACGTCCATGGACTGTAGCCTCCAAGGCTCCTCTGTCCATGGGATTCTCCAGGCAAGAATACTGGAGTGGGTTGCCATGCCCTTCTCCAGGGGATCTTCCCTGACCCAGGGATCAAACCTGGGTCTCCTGCGTTGCAGGCAGATTCTTTACCGTTTGAGCCACCAGGGAAGCCCCCAAACCACAAAGTCTAAATATTATTCATCAGAAAGATAAGGACTATCCTGATTAGCCTGGAGAAGGGAATGGCAGCCCGCTGCAGCGTTCTTGCCTGGAAAGTTCCATGGACAGTGGAGTCTGGCAGGCCACAGTCTGTGGGGTTGCGAAGCATCAGACACACCTAAGACACACCCCCCCACACATCCTAATTAGTTATCAATTTCTTCATTTCATCTCAGACTGTTTATTGTATGCCTACTGTGTGCAGGTGGTGTGTGAGCAGGCTGGTCCTGGAACCTGAGAAGGACTGGTAGAGGCTTGCTTGCCCAACACGTGATGTCCAGTGTAATGGTTAGAATCATACCCTGGTTATGTAAAATCACCTTCATCTGATGATCTGGTTTTGATAGTACTCTCAGGTTAACAAAAAGTTTTAAGTAGAAGTTTTTTGAGTCATAGTTTTTGTTTTTTTAAAAAAACAAAAAACCTTCTTCCCAAGAAGTTTAAGATCACAAAAACAATGCTAGACTCACTCTTGGAGCAGAGGTTTTGATGTTGCTTGCGTGGGTGACATTTAGACCCAAGCCTGGCTCACAAGTCTGACTCATGCGAACACGTCAGATGGTGAGAGCAGGGGCCTTCCTGGGGCTTAGAGGGAGCAGCTTGAAGCAGCCTCACTGCTCTGGGCGGCTGAGCAAGGCCCATCCCAGGGTTTCATTGAACAACAGTCTTTTCCAGAAGCTCCTGCACCCTGAACTGCAGCCCTCAGTGTGGCCGCTTCCATCCTCAGAGAAAGCTGTGGGGCAGTGACGCCAGGGTGACCTCCTGCCAAAGGCCTGCCATCATTTCACTCACCAGATCAAAAGGGCTTCTGAAGGGATGTCCGTTCGAATAAAAACATCTTCATCAGAAAGCATCATTGACTGCCTCCCTCCTGGGGAAGGAGGGCTTCTGACTCCTCTAGAGGCTCCACATTGCACGTTCCTGGCTAGATGAGTCTCCATCCTGGAAGCCTGCGATTTAAAACTCGTCTGGAGTACGCCTTCTGGATGCTTACAGATAATCAAGAAGATGTCCCTGAAATGCACGGCTCATCAGCCTCAAAACACTGTGCACTGGAGATCCACGGGTTTACTTTGGGTATATTACAATGTGATGGTGATGACTTTGAAAAGTCCTTGTAGAAATGCTGAGAAATTTTCCAATGATGTTGCTACATTATAAAACTAAGATAGGAAAAGCAGGCTAGTAGATGCTTCCAATAGAACTTGAAATTCTCCTGTGTTATTTTTTCCTAAGAGGTCCAGATTTAGACTTCTAGGCTAGACATCGTCAGTGCCTATGAAAATTGGTTTAGTCAAAAACGTTTCTTCTCCCCCAAAGGTGTAGCAAAGAGAGTCTGAGCAGAGCGTCTCCCACATTCATCATAAGATAATGTCAGGCTTGTGACATATGACAGCGGGTCTCACACTCCACTTAACGAGAGGTTGCCAGTGCCTGGAGAAATGAAAAGTAAGATTCGCACATGCTGCGCGAAATGGAAAAGTGTCGCCAACCTGGGCGCAGCGCAGCTCTGGTGCCGGGCCAGCCGCATGTCTGTGGCATCGAGTGTGGCCGATCTTCCCCTCACTTCCGTGTGAGTGACTGTGGGGCATCCCCAGTGAGCAGGGCGGAAAGTGTGCTCTGTCCAAGACCTGCAGGTCCCTCTCCCACGCGTGTGTTGGTGGCTCACGGCATGTGAGATGAGAAGTGGCTTTAGAGGATGCTGAGGCAGATTTCCGCACATAGGTGGCCTTGCCATCCCAGGAGAACCTATTCTGTCCGTCTCTTTGGTTTCCAGGAAGCCTAGACACAATGTCAATACTTAATTGCCAGCCTTGGTTCTGGCCCAGTGGCAAATTCAGCCCTGTGCTTTAGGAAATCTCTTTTACGACTGATGAGCATGTTATGGTTGGAATTCGTCCTCCCTTGTATTCGTCCTGACATTTCTCAGGTTGCAAAGCCCTTTCTCATTTGTTCCCTAAGTCCCACTCCCCGTCTAGGAGATTGGCTTATTTCTGCCTCGTAAATAAATGCCATGACTTTTCCAAGGCTGCTGAGCTCGTGTCAAGGCTGGGTTCCGAACCCTGTAGAGGCTCTTAGAGGAGAGGCATCGGGTGTGAGGCAGCTCCCGCTCTCAGGGGTGGTCGCCAGGCAGGAGGTGGGGTTGCGGTCACTGTCCCATCACCGTGGGCCCGGTCCTTGGCTGCACGTGGATTTTAGGGTGTGAGGACTCCTGGTCTCCTCCTGCCATGTCCAGAAAGGCAGCCCCCCTCCTGCACCTTCCCAGGTGAGAGCCTGGAGGAGGAAGCCCAGGTCTTCCTGAAAAGTGAAGCGAGTCCCCGTGTGCCACAGCGACAGAGATCGATGTGACGGCCAGCTAGCAGGACAGCTGCCTGGGGCCACCGTGCGCCCGGGCTCGGGGCCCGCGTGGGAGCTGCCAGGCTGGATTTATCTCTCGCCGATGGTTGACGCCGTCCTTCTGCGGGGACGACAGGCTGTCCTTCCCCCTGGCCTCCACACTGCTCTCCACGTGGTGGGACACAGCCTGTACTGTCCGTCCTGGGGACTTTGGGTTAGCGCTGACACCAGCCTGTGCCCGTGATATTCGGTCCAGCGTCCTGGGATATTGGGAGAACTGGTAAGAGGTGAAGCCCCCGCTTCAGACCATGTTCACAGCTGCTTCCGGCCAGAAAAGTAACCACCCAAGGAAGGTGTTGGTTTCTCTGACCCCGAGAGACATTTCCGAATAAACTAGTGCCCTGCCTCAGGCACAGACACACACGTGCGCCTGGAATGTCTCAGGCACTGGCTCAGTATTTGTGGGGAAGCCTTGTAAAGCAGAGGCTCCCTGCCTTCACGTCCCTGCCGGCCTCAGGCTCACCCGCAGGGTATGGTGAAGCCTGTCCCTGGAGTTTAATTCAGCTGGTCTGGGGAGGGGCTCCATGAGTTGGTTTCTAACAAGTTTCGGGTCATGATGACGCCACATAAGAGACCGTACTCCAGACAGCACGACCTAAAGCAGAGGTGGGGGGCCTTGTCCTGTGAGGGCCAATTAGTGCTTTAGCCTTGGTGGGTCATGAGGGTTCCCTAACTCAACTCGGCCATTGTAGCTACAGAGATGTCAAGGAATGAGCACAGCTGTGTTTCAGTAAAACTTTATACGTAAATTCAGTGGTGGTCTTGCTTCAAAAAAAAATGTGTTGCAAATATTAAAAAAAAATTTTTTTTTAATGTTAGGAGCCAGAGCCTCGTTCTGAGTGAATTTCTGAAAGCTCTCAGATGGGAACCAGTGCTAAAGTCTTGGCCGTTAGTCGAATCTCAAGACTTTGAAGATCACTAGCATCTATGTATGTGTGTGTGTGTGTGTGTGTGTGTGTGTGTGAGTGTGAGAGAGAGAGAGAGAGAGAGAGTCCTTCAGTCGTGTCCGACTCTTTGTGACCCTATGGACTGTAGCCCGCCAGGCTCCTCTGTCCATGGGATTTTCCAGGCAAGAATACTGGAGTGAGTTGCCATTCCCTTCTCCAGGGGATCTTTCCGACCCAGGGATCGAACCCTGGCCTCCTGCGCCGCAGGCAGATTCTTCACCATCTGGGACGCACGTGGTGCTTGGGAATCGGTGCTGCTTTGGGTGTGTGTCTGGTCTTACCTGTGTTTCTGGAAAACCTGTCCAAAAGGAAGTGGCCCAAACTCTGCCGACTGGGTGCAGAGTCGCCGGGTTTAGCCTCACGAGCACGCCCTGACGCTGGGCCCGCTCTGCTTCTGCCCACAGTGGGCCCCGGGGACCCACACGAGCATGTGCACGCCCTGACGCTGGGCCCCGGGGACACGCACGACCACGACCACGCGCACGCCCTGACGCTCGGACCCGGGGACATGCACGACCGTGTGGTCTGAAGCGCTCTGCTCGCCTGGGGCACCTTGATGCCCTTGGTGGCTCTGGCTCCAGATGCGGCGGTTCTGGTGGAAGGCCCGATGTGTGCAGGTCACACCTGGAAAGAGAGGAGCTGCGGGTGTCTGGTGCCCGGCCCAGAACAGGAGCCCCACCGTCATAGGACATCAGAGGACGGGGCCCAGGCGGGCGGCCTGGACCGTTGCCCTGGGGATGGGAGGGCAGGCCTGAGCCTGGCTTGGTCCTAGACGTGGTCCTCTCGTGACTAACGGTCTGTGCACCACTTCCTCCTGCAGGACCCGAGGAGCAAGCACAAGTTCAAGACCCACACGTACGGCAGCCCCACCTTCTGCGATCACTGTGGGTCCCTGCTCTATGGCCTCATCCACCAGGGGATGAAATGTGACAGTGAGTATGCTTTCTGTCCTTGCAGCGCTCCCCGGGGGCCAGCAGGGCGCGGTGATGCTCAGGAAGTTGGTAGATTTCATTCAGATATGGACTCAGTTACAAAAGTACAGAATCCCTCCACTGGCGAGGTTCTAGTTTCTTATATGGCTTCCCTGCCTAATTATGAACCCAAAAAAGCACCCGATTTCATGCAGTTGGTGCTGCCCCCAGTTTTTCATGGTAGGAATCTCCAATCACTGTTAAACGCAGGCTGGTCAGACCCCCAAGCAAATGCCACGTGCTGAAAGAAGACACCCACCCCCGATTCCACATTTGGCTCAGCGTCACGATGAGCTGAGCATCCACACTCATTATCTGCCCATGCCTCCAATTAGTGGGTGGACTGTGGGAAATCCAGTGGGCTCTCCTTGGAGCCAAAACCACAGTGAAAATAGGAACAGGATCTTGCTTTAAGTTCCCTCGTCTTGCGTGATTACGGGCAGATCAGGTCCTAGCAGGCCAGTGAGGTAAAATCCCGGAAGACACCCGCCCTCTCCCCTTCTCCCTTCGTGTTCTGTGTGTGTGTGTGTGTGTCCAACTGCAGGAGGCGAGAAAGACATCTATTTTTCTCATGGAAACTCTTTGCTTCGATTGATCTCATGTAATGAGATTCCCCCAGGCTATTTATTTGTTTCAATAAAATTCTATGTTCAGGGCAGGAGAAGGTAATTAGAGAAGGTAATGACACTTGTTTTTCTAGTAGGCGAGGAAGAGTTTGGGCACAGTCAGCAGGCTGTCGCTTGATAACGCTGCTGCTGAGGCCCACAGCCTCTCTGTCCCACACGGAGCAGACACGCGCCTGCGTCATTTTCCCTCAGGATCCGTGGTAACCCTCCGCGGCTACAGGGGCCAACCGTGTAATTCTCGGGACGGGATCCGTGTCTAAGGGGACCCCGTGCGGTTAAAACCCACGTTGCTCAGGGTCAGCTGTACATAGAAGGCAAACTGTGAACTTTATGGAGGAGGCGGGTAGCTTCTCAGAACGCAGGCCTCACCTTCCTGAGCCCTGGACCCTAACAGCCTCGAGAAACCTCGGTGGTCAGGTGGTTTCCTGTGCGTCCAGAGATTGTCGGATTCCAAAGAGACCAATTTCTGGGTTAGTGTGGATTCTAAGTGCATTTGTAAATACACTTTTGACTGTTGTAAAACTTGGAGCAAAAGTGAATACTCGGCTGTTAGGCACTTGGCGCAACAAGTTGAAGGTGCCCTTGAGACTGATGCCTGCTGACTCCGGGGGCAGAACAAGCCACGTGTCTCCCGCTGCATCCTCGTCCGTGTCGGCCAGGACTGTGACCTGTGCCCTTAAACAGGGGTGCCAGTTTAAGGGGTACCCTTCTGCTCTTCTGGGTGCTGCCAACTTTAACACAGGCCAGTAATGAATGCATCCTCGAGGCTGAGCTGAGTCTCCACCCAGCATCCCCAGCAGCTGGGTTCGTAGTTGTGTTAGGGTCAGAGGATGTTAATGGTTACCCAGGAATGTCCTAATCGTAAATAAATGTTATAGATTTGAATTTATTAGCCAAATGTATTCTAATAAAATGCAGGAGATGTAAGTAAGATGCGGGTTCAGTCCCTGGGTCGGGAAGACCCCCTGGAGGAGGAAATAACAGTCCACTCCAGCATTCTTGCCTGGAGGATCCCATGGATGGAGGAGCCTGACGGGCTGCATCCTTGGGCTCACAAAGTCGGACACGACTAAAGTGACTTAGCAGGCACGCGTGCTAATAAATAACACGCCCCTTGTCTATATGTTAGGATTCTGCTTCAGATTCTGTTTATGGACTGTGTTCCCACCTGAAGGAGTGTGTTGCTTTGTGTCTTTAACTCTTTTCCTTGGAGTCCAAGGGGCTCTGGGCTGCTGTCTGTGTCTCTGGGCTGCTGCGAGGGGCTCTGGGCTGCTGTCTGTGTCTCTGGGCTGCTGTGAGCGGCTCTGGGCTGCTGTCTGTGTCTCTGGGCTGCTGTGAGGGGCTCTGGGCTGCTGTCTGTGTCTCTGGGCTGCTGTGAGGGGCTCTGGGCTGCTGTCTGTGTCTCTGGGCTGCTGTGAGGGGCTCTGGGCTGCTGTCTGTGTCTCTGGGCTGCTGTGAGGGGCTCTGGGCTGCTGTCTGTGTCTCTGGGCTGCTGGGAGGGGCTCTGGGCTGCTGGGAGTGGCTCTGGGCTGCTGGGAGGGGTTCTGGGCTCCTGTCTGTGCTCCGTGCTGGAGCAGGAGGGGCGTGAGCTGGTGGGCCACGGGGGAGAGCCCCTCTCCCCATGCTCCCACACCCTGTAGCGTGATGGTGCTGTGGGCATCCTCGCTTGGTGGGAAGTCGGCTGCCCCCTGCAGGCTCACCTCCCAGTGGGCAGAGCAGGAGCAGGAGCAGGAGCATGCGCTTCCCGGGATGCACCAGCTGAGTGATGCGGCTGACACGGGACGCAGCCCGGGTCCTCTCTCCACCGCCCTCCTGGGCCCACGGCCGTCCCAGAGGTGCTGGCCTTCACTCCTTCAAGTTCTCCCCAAGTGAGGTGGTCAGTGCAGCTCACAGCACAGCTCCTCGAGAGCCCTGTGAGACTGAGACCTGAGCTTTACGGTGCTTCTTGCCATTTAGTTCATTGTGTGAAAGTTAAATGGGCTTCCCTGGTGGCTCAGGTGGTGGAGAATTCGCCTGCAGTGCAGAAGATGCAAGAGCTGAGGATTCGATTCCTGGGTCGGGAAGATCCCCTGGAGGAGGAAATGGCAGCCCACTCTAGTATTCTTGCCTGGAGAGTCCCGTGGACCGAAGAGCTAAGCACTCAAAACGAGAGAGGCAAGAAGGCTCCACCTGAAGTGTCAGAAGAGGCTTGTAGTGCCCCCGGGGATTCCTGTGGGTTCCAGGGGCCACCGGCTCCTCCAGAAGCCTGAGGTTCGGGGCCAGAGGAGCAGGAACACCCCGCAGAGGCTTGTGTTTCTGCTCTGTGCACACGACTCTTTCCAGCCGTCTGTAGTTCTCCACAGTCCTTCTTTAGTCCCCCCGTCTCGCCCACGTGATGTCAGCTGGTGAGGAATGCCTTATCGAGCCAGGCGTGTATTTGTTTTACACAGAATAATATTCAAATATTTGAAGATAGGTTTAAAATATCAATCACAGGTTCTTTTAAAAACAACAGCAAACAGAAGCAACGCACATAAGCCTCCTTGGAGATAACGGGTTCGCTGAGGAAAAGAACGTTTTTTGAGTATCATATCCTCAGCCCCACAGATTCTCAGGAAGGCATAAGAGAGGCTCTGGCAGAAAGGACCTCGTGTAAAATGTGTGCGCCGCTTGCCTCTGTGTGCTTGTGCGCATTCACCTGCCTGCATTTTGTTTGCTGCTGACATCGTGGGCCCGTTCGGGAGACCGGGCGAGGGTGGCCTGCTTCAGTTGCGGCTGGACAGACACGGATGGAGTCTTCCAGGGATGCGTCGCTCACAGGCGCCGGTGCTGTGAGGGGCAGCCGCTAGCAGTTCTCTATGTCGCCGACCCTCGACAGCAGAGCCTCGAGTTAGAGGGTGGCTCGGTTCTGCTTCTGTGCACGCGAGGCGGGGGCGGCTCCGGGCCGCGCGCAGCCTCACGCTCTGCCTTCTTTCCTCGCAGCCTGTGACATGAACGTGCACAAGCAGTGCGTGGTCAACGTGCCCAGCCTCTGCGGGATGGACCACACGGAGAAGAGGGGCCGCATCTACCTGAGGGCCGAGGTCACAGATGAGAAGCTGCACGTCACAGGTGAGGCGCCTCCCCCGCCGTGCGGCTGGGCTGCCCGCCGGCCTTCAGACCAGGGGAGGCCAGCCCCGAGGCCGGGCTGGACGCAGAGCCGCTGGCTCACGTGCACCCGCCTCCCGGGTTCACAGACACTCGTGTCCAACGAGCCACGAGCGCCGTGTGGAGAAGGGCTCTGCGGGCATGGCTGCCCCCCTGGGGATGGGCCACCAGAAGCCGTGGCGCCAGGGTGCCCTGGTGAAGATGCAGCCTGGGTGGGGGCAGGTGCAGGTGGCCCAGGGGTCCCAGGGCGTCGGGCTGTGACGACCTGATGAGGCGGCCGTGATGGTGGCAGCTGCGCTTTGGGGCGTCCACACTCCTCTGCTGCGCGTGGGGTGCTGAGAAACGCATGCAGATTAATCTACTACATTTCACAACTGCCCGGTCACTAGTGTTGTTTCCAGAAGAGGAAACCAAGGCCCCAGGAGACAGGGTCCTGCAGAGTCATGGCATGAGTGGGGATCCCAGGCCCTGTGCTTCCAGCCGTCACCCCCCCGCAGTGCTTACCCACGAGGGCCCAGCCGCGGTGGCTCCACGTCCGTGTCCCTGGCCGGGCGTCCCCCTCGGGCCATGTCTGGGTGGGCGCTGTTGCAGCGCAGCTTCTCCTCTGGGCTCCCACAAAATCCACGCTCAGCTGCAGGGCCTCAGGGCGACCAGACGTGTCTGCCGCAGTGCCCACTGAGCTGAGTTAGGGTGGAAGCCCCAGATGGCAGCCACTTTCGCTCCTTCTTCTGGGCCCACCATGTCCCACCCGACGGGCACGCCCTCCTCCTGGCCAAGAACATCCACTTTCATGAGATGAGGCTCGTGGGACTCATGGGACTCTGATGGGACTGTGTTCCCCCTTGTATTTAGGAATTCTAGGCCACCACAGAAGCGGAAAAGCTGACTGACTCTTCCTGTGAATAACAGAAGATCTTATGGAAAATGAAAGACTTGGGGGGTCTGTTGAAGGAAAGAGCTGGGGTGGGGGAGGCTGACCCAGAGGAGCTTGCTCACGTTTTTTTCTTTGAAAACTAGTCAAGTTTTCTATCCCGTGCTGCCTTGTCAGATAAGAATTCAGGGAAAATCAGAGGGTCTCAAGGTGTTGCAAGGGGAGGGTCCCTTGCTTTGCCACCGGGTGACCTCATGAAATGAGCCGCAGCTGATGACCAGCATGGGGTCGCGTGTAAAGTCCCCACGGCAGACATGGGCTCCCTGTGACTCTGTGTCTCAGAGAAACCGCTTCACTTTCTCAGAACCTCCCGACCTGTATCCTTGCGCATGGGGCTGCAGTTCTCAGCTGTGTTCCCTCTGGTTGGACTGATGCTGCAGGGTTTGGGGGGATCCACCCCGAATGATGGCCGGGCCCCTGGGCCCAGAGCAGGCAGACCCTGGAGGTTGGTGCCGGAGCTGGTCCACACCGTCGCAGCCCCTCACTGACCTCTCTCTCTTTTCTACTAAGGTTCCTCCATTGTCAAAGTGACGTAGTGGGACAGGGAGCATAGAGCTTAAGAGAAAATCACCATAAAACAGAGACTCACCGAGTGGTAAGGGATGGAGCGGCGTTAGGCACAGCTCCTGTCCTTTGCCCTGAAAGCCCAGTGGTGGCCCCCGCCCCTCAGGTGAGCAGGCAGACCTCAGCCAGGAGGGTCCCCGCCCCACCTCAGACAGGACCACCTGGCCATGGGTTGCTCCCAGTCCTGGTGCTTCTGAACACAGACTCCAGGCTGTGCGCGCTAGACTGGCCCGCATCATGCCCAGGCTACTGCCTGAGGGGCCTGGCTCTGCCAAGTCTCAGGAGTGGCTCCAGGGCCCTGCTGAGGAGGCTCAAGTACCTGGTGCAGGAGAAAGACCCAGCTCACAGGGACAACAAGGCGAGCCTCCTGGGGCTCGGGGGCTGATCATGCCGTTGTCGCCAAGAGTTGAACTTGACTGTGGAATCATTTCGGGGGAGACACCCGCACTGAGTCAGAGACTTTTCACACATGGAAGCCAACCAGTGGCGTCTCTGGCTACAGTCCGGGCACGTCGCTGGAGAATTGCTCTGCTCTAGGACCATGAGCTCAGCGGCTCCTTAACACTGACAGCAACAGCAGCTCGGTGGCCGAGCGTGCCCCCCAGAGGGGCGCCTTTGAAGCACTTCACCCAAGTGACTTGTTTAAACCTGTGCAGAAATTGATTATCCTTACAGAGGATGAGACCGAGGCACGAAAAAATTAACTTGCCTGAAGTCACACAGATCGTCAGTTTAATGGAAACCTGTTTAATGGATAGAGGTAGAGATATTTTAATGATGGTACTGGGAAGGATTGGAATCTCATCTTAGCTAAGGCTGCTGTAATAATACCATGGACTGAATTTCTCATGGTTCTGGACAACGGGAAATACAAGATCAAGGTGTCTGTTGACCGTTTCTGGACAGAACCGTCTTCCTGGCGTGGAGTGGCTGCCTCCTGGCTGTGTCTTAGGGAACAGGGGAGGGGGGGGGCTGGGGGCTGCACAGGAGGGCGCTGTGCTGTGGAGGCTTCAGGGCACCGCTCCCACCCTGAGGGCTCCTCACGACCTCTTCACCCCAAGGCCCTGTCCCTGCACCGTCCCCAGGGGGTTAGGGCCTCAGCGTACAAAGCTGAGGGCACAAACATTCCATCCACAGCAAATCTGATTTAAAAACACAGGAGTTATTTGTGTGCAGGAAATTCAGTCCTAAATATAGAATGCCAAACTAAGGGAAATAACTAATTAGTAATCATTTCTTTAAAATTTGTAGAGTTAATTTTAGATGTTCAGAATCAGAATTAGCCTGGCTTCAAGGAGAACGGAAGCATAAATAATAAATAGTGACTAGCAGCACTCGGAGATGGCGATGGCGCCCGCTCCAGTACTCTCACTGGAGAATCCCAGGACTGAGGCGCCTGGGGGGCTGCAGTCCATGGGGTCGCGAAGAGTCGGACACAACTGAGCGACTTCCCTTTCACTTTTCACTTTCATGCATTGGAGAAGGCAATGGCAACCCACTCCAGTGTTCTTGCCTGGAGAATCCCAGGGACTAGGGAGCTTGGTGGGGCTGCAGTCCATGGGGTTGCACAGAGTCGGACACAACTGAAGCGACTCAGCAGCGGCGGCGGCGACACTTGCGGTACCAAAAAAAAGTGACAAGAGCCAATAGCACAGAGTTCGCTGCGTCCTTCACGCAGCAGCTCCCAAACCACAGCTCCAGTATCGAAGCAGCCACATTTTTAATGGGGCCTGCTAAATTTGTGAACCACAGGTGAGTCGAGGAGTGAAGTCGGATATCTGTATATGAAATCTGGGGAAATGGTACTGATGAAGCTACCCGAAAGGTAGGAAGAGAGACACAGAGAGGCGAGACCTGTGGGCGCAGCGGAGGAAGGAGAGGGTGGGGTGAAGGGCGGGAGTAGCCCTGGAGCATATTCATCGCCATGTGAGACAGGCGGCCAGCGGGGCGCTGCTGCAGGCTGATTCACGGGGAGCTCCGCGGTGCTCTGGGTGGGGCCGGGGAGGGGCAGGGTGCGCGCGGACGGGAGGACACGCAGGGCGCGGACGGGAGGACACGCGGGATGCGGCGGGAGGACACAGAGGGTGCGGCGGCAGGACACGCGGGAGGGCGTGGAAGGACACGCGGGATGCGGTGGAAGGACACGCGGGAGGGCGTGGAAGGACACGCGGGATGCGGTGGAAGGACACGCGGGGTACAGTGGAAGGACACGCGGGGTGCGCGCAGAGGGACACGCAGGAGGGCGTGGAAGGACACGCGGGATGCACGCGGAGGGACACGCGGGATGCGGCGGAAGGACACGCGGGATGCGGCGGAAGGACACGCGGGGTGCGGGTGGAAGGACGCGGGAGGGCGTGGAAGTACACGCGGGATGCAGTGGAAGGACACGCGGGGTGCAGTGGAAGGACACGCGGGGTGCGCGCGGAGGGACACGCGGGGTGCGTGCGGAGGGACACGCGGGGTGCAGTGGAAGGACACGCGGGGTGCAGTGGAAGGACACGCGGGGTGCGCGCGGAGGGACATGCGGGGTGTGTGCGGAGGGACACGCGGGGTGCAGTGGAAGGACACGC
>SJYG01000581.1:636018-655293 GCA_006410535.1 Litocranius walleri | reverse complement strand
CCGGGACTAGGGCTGCAGGGCACGGGCATCGTTTCGGCTGCCCCTCGCATCTCATGGGCAGCCTGGGCAACCACGCTTAGAGGACCCCAGAAACCCAGAGGGAGCGTGTGCCAGTGGGTTCCCGTCAGCCTGTGCAGCCTCGTGACCTCCTGCTCACACGCCGCCTCCCCGCCCGACCCCAGATGCCCCTCAGCCTCCGCCCTGAGAGACAGGGACCCTTGGTGATGCTCAGAACCTCAAGCTCCTGAAGGATCCTAGTTTGTTTTTGAAAAAAGAAAAATTTCTCGGCATACATCAAATGAGTAACATTCCATTAAGGTAGGATACAGGAACTTACGTTTCTAGGATCATAAAGGTGATCTGATGCGAAGAGCTGACTCACTGGTAAAGACCCTGATGCTGGGAAAGATTGAGGGCTGGAGGTGAAGGGGACGACACACAAGGGGATGGTTGGATGGCATCACTGACTCAACGGACAAGAGTTTGAGCGAGCTCCAGGAGATAGTGAAGGACTGGGAAGCCTGGTGTGCCACAGTCCACGGAGTCGCAAAGTATTGGACCCGACTTAGCGGCTGAACAACAGCAAGAGCAATTTCAGCCAAGTCTGAACAGCAGATGCCTTCAAGGGATGTCTTGTTTGCAGTGGTGGACGTTCCCACTAACAGATGAACTTGGGTCGAAGAGGAGCAGAGGGCCCCCCCATCCACCCTCGTGGCCCAGGCAGAGGCTCCGAGGAGCAGAGTTTGAAAGGCACGGATGTGGCCCGGCCCTTTTGTGTTATGTTTGTAAAAACCAAGGCTTAGAGAGGGAGCGGGACTATTCAGTGGGGTTTTGGGTTGTGACCGACAAAACTCAATTCCAACCCACTCTTAGAAAGGAGAGATTCCCCCCGAGAAGCTGGGTCTCTTGCGTAGCTCGTGGGCGGGGGCGCCCTGGGGCCCCGGGGATGCCGGAGGCAGGGGCAGCTCTGCTCGCCCATCCTCCAGCTGCTGCTTTTCTTTTTCACAGCAAGCTAGGCTGCCTCCTCTCTGCGGGAAGCGCGGCCCGTGTCCGCCTCTGACAGCTCCGTCTCTCCTTCGGCGGGCGTGAATCCGTGGGGCCCAGGGAAAGCTGTGTTGGCTCGTGTTGGGTTGAGTGCCCCCGCTGCGCCCTGGACCCTGGCTGCCGGGCAGGGCTTATCGGAGGGCAGTTGACGCATGCAGGAATGGGGGTGATGCTGAGCAAGCAGAATGACAGGTGGCACTGCACTTCATCAGCCAGGGTCGTGCAGAAGGGTGGTCGGGGGTGGGATGGGGGTGAGAACAGGGTCTTCAGCTTTGAGGCCTTTTCCTTTGATCTTGTTGCCTCTGTGTGAAATCACTGAAGAGCAGAGACGATGTCTAGGCTTCGGTATGAAACATGTTCATGACTCACAAGTCCCTTTGGGACAAATGAGCGTAGTCCCAGCCTGGCCGGGCTCCTGGGACAGGCCAGAATAAAGAAAGTGTTTGGACTCAGTCGTGTTTGTCCAACCCCGCCACCCGGCACATTAATCACCCCTTTTATTCAGCAGCCATAGAGCAGCGTGGAGAAGGCGATGGCGCCCCACTCCAGCACTCTTGCCTGGAAAATCCCATGGCCGGAGGAGCCTGGTGGGCTGCAGTCCATGGGGTCGCGAAGAGTTGGATACGACTGAGCCACTTCTTCACTTTCGCTTTTCACTTTCGTGTATTGGAGAAGGAAATGGCAACCCACACCAGTGTTCTTGCCTGGAGAATCCCAGGGACGAGGGAGCCTGGTGGGCTGCCGTCTATGGGGTTGCACAGAGTCGGACATGACTGAAGCGACTTAGCAGCAGTAGCAACATAGAGCAGCGCTCCGGGCTGTGTGTCCGCGGTTCTGATGGAGAGGAGGTCCTGTGACGCTGGTACCCTCTGAATCGGCCCCCTGAGGATGCAGGACGAGGGGCTCAGGAAGCACGGAGGCTTCCTTGGGGCTGAGACCTGGACGAAGCCCCCTCGCCCACACTGTGGGCTGCTTGGCAGCACTGTCTGCAGGCCGAGTGGCTCTCTAGGTCCTGGTGGCTCTGTCTCTCCCACCCCCACAGCCTTGCTTTCATGGAGAGTTCTAGCTGCGAGAGCGAACAGCTGGAGACACGCTAACAATGCCTCCACGTCTTAGCTTCTCTCCGAGAAACACCAAGCTACCTGGCTTCCCTCCAGCCGGGGAAAGAAAAGCAAGGTACATTTTCCCTGCGAGTCAGCCCATCAGGCTCCCCCACGGTCAGGAAAGTGACGTGTCCCCTGCTTGGTGTGTAAACTGTGGTGACTTCCCTCAGACAGCAGGTGCCCTTGCCTGGCCCTCCCCGAGCCCTTAGACCTCAGATGCCGCAGACCCTTCCCACCTGTGTCTTGACTGAGGGCGCTGCCTCTCTGGCCTCCTGCCCGTTTAGCCTCCGCCTACCTCGCTGCTGTGCGGAGATGGTGGTGGGGGAGGCGCCATGGCTCAGCGGTGTATGAAGAGCTTGGTTATTTTGCCGGATTGAAAGGTTCTCATCCAAGACCCTTGGCCCCTAGTCTTGCCTGTTTTTCGGAATTAATTTAGCCCCAAGTAGGCTCGATGCATGTGGTCGCCTTGGGAAGTTCCAGAGTGTGACAGATGGGCTCAGAGAATGATCCCAAAGGCAGTGAGCGCATCCGGGGTCGTTTTTTAACTGTGGAGGAGGCGACCAGAGGCTCTGCCGGGTGAAAAGCGCGTAGCCCTGACGTGGGGAGTCTAGCTAATGTTTGTCTTCAGCTTCGTATTCTCAGATTAAAGACCGCGGTGGAAGCACAGATGGAAGGGCCTCCGGGAGACGGCTCATTGCTAAGGCCTTTGTCTCCTAAGGCTCTTGTGTTCCAGAAGCAGATACTGATCCAAGCCCCCCAGTAGCCCCTGAGGGACACGTCCCTGAGAGCATCATTTTGAGGCCGTTTCTGGGGACCAGAAGTGTGTGGGGCCACCCTGTGGACGGCAGGGCCCTCTCCTGCTGGCAGGCACAGGACCATCACTGGCCAAGCAGGCGTCATGGGTGATGCTCAGCGTCGAATTCCTGATGGGGGAGCCCTGCAAAGGCCTCCTGAACGTGGGGCTCCCCCGGACGAGCCGGCAAGAGCAAATCCTGCCCAGAGCCTCGGGTAAAGGTGCCGGAGAGGAGGCTGGTTTCTCTGGGCCTGGTCTCTCAAGGGTCCGGCTGCTTCGGGGTGAGAGAGAGCGGGGAGCAGTAGACGCCCCCGTCTTTGCCACATGGACGTGGGTGCTCATGGCTTTATTAGCAGCTGCCTGGGAGCCAGGCCCGACTTAATTCAATTTAATCTCCTCGGTTATTTTCAGCTCAGCTATTTTCAGCCCAGATGGAGGGGAAGTCATCAGATGGAAGGGGTGGCTGGGGAAGGGGCGGGGGGCTGCCTTCCGTGCCCCCCAACCCAGTGGCTCAGGCTTGACCCCTCCTTTCGAGGAGGCGGGTCCCCCGACCAGGTTCTGAGCCTCATCGAGTTCCTCTCTGAGCCATCACCTTGTTGCTCTGAGTAACCGTGAACTCTGAGAATAAGAAGGGACGGAAATTTACCCGGTGACCAGGGAAAGGGCAGCTGAAGAGAAATCACCCTCAGTGCACCTGAACGCCCGAGGCTGCGTCACAACATGCTGGAAATTTCCAGCAGTTTAAGTACAGGCTGGGGCTCCTCTGGCAGCCCAGTGGTTACCACTCTGGGCTCCCAACGCAGAGGGCATGGGTTCAATCCCTGGTCAGGGAACCAGATGCCACATGGCAAAAAAAAAAATACAGGCTTGTTGCAAGAATTAGCAGAGTCAAATATGACAGTGGCCTCTGATCAACAGAGCAGAAGCCACGTGACTGAATGGAGAAAAGATGGCTCATTTCAGAACGATGTTCGGAGAGTTGTCTAGACATTTGGAAGAAAAAAATAAGGAAAACTCACACTGTACACCAAGATAAATTTCCAATGAATTTAAAAGTTAAATATATTAAAAAAAAAAAAAAGACAGGATAATTGAAGAAAACTTAAGTGAATATTTGGCTAATCTCAGGAAAGGCAAGGGTTTTCTGAATGTGAAAGAAATGGAAGAAGTAAAAAAGGAAATGCTTGGCAGACTTAGCATAAAGGCTTGAGCTGCTGAGCTGCTGGGAGCAGGGGAGTGAGATCTAAATGAGGCTTGCAGCACACGAGACAGAGGGCCTCTCATCCCTCCTCACCTGAAGAGCTCCTGTGACCTGGTGGGAAAATGCTCCACGACCCTATAGGGAGCGTGGACAAGGACGACATCAAAGGAAAAGAAATGTTAACACAGCAGGGACAAAATAGTTAAGCCTCAAAAATAATCAAAGAAGCCACAATTACAAGGCTATTTTTAAGTTTTACCCCCACACCCTTCATAAAACTTTGATACGACTTCTGGGGGAGTAATTTGGCAATGCACATTGAGTCGTGAACGATTTTACCCCCTCCGGTCCACTTCTAATAATAACGTGTATCCTGAGGGAAAAGAGAATCTCAGACGGATGTTGATGCGGGAAGATGACCCGTTGCCACGTGATTTACACAAAGGGGAAGAATTTTCATCTACACAGATGGCCTGAAACAGGGAATTGATAACATAGATTATGAGATAGCTAAAAAATGGGATGCCAGCCTTTTAAAATGTTTTCAAAACATACCTTGTTGTGTCATAAAGGCAGGTTCCTAAGCTGTGTTCTTAGGGAATTCCCTGGCGGCCCCGAGGTTAGGACTCCATGCTTTCACTGCCGAGGGCCTAGGTTCAATCCCTGGGTCTAAGATCCTATACGCCGTGTGGTGTGGCCAAAAAAAATTTAAAAGCCGAAACAAAACAGATAAAAACCCCTCTGTTCCTAGACATGAACTCTGTAAAAGTAAATATTCCGGTGCTGGCGAACGCAGAGCGAAGAGCCTGGCGGTGAGGCGGTTCTCTTAGCAGAGCTCCGGCAGCTTCCTTTTCTTCTTGATCCTTTCATGCATCTTAGTTTTTGAATGATGAGTATATCCACTCCTCTCATAATAAGAAAAAGAAGTCTTTCTTAAGAGCTTCTTGTTGTTTATACAGAATCACGTGGGCTCCCATAACCTGGAAAATATTATTTCTCCAAAAACCAGATTCCATTTCCTCTTACAACTTTAAGGTCATAGAACTTTAATAGAAATTGTTACTTTCCACTAACTGGAAGAGAAAAAGTAGTGAAATATTTATGATTCTTGTCCAAGGACCAAAAGTTGCTTTTTCTTACCTCAGACCAAATTCTTGTAAGTTCTCTTTCATCCATTTACGGGATTTTGGTGGTAGAGTTGCTGACTCAGGTTTTTTTCTGGTCTGTGGATGGCACTGGATTTCCTGGGACAGAAATTACATTCTTCTCATCAAAGCATGGGCCTCGCAGATGAGACGGAGGGCTAAGTGCATCGGCCCTGGCTCTGGAGGGGGCGGGGAGGGCTGAGCGAGTGGGCGTTCCTGTTGCTTCTTTCCCCTCACCTTTGTCTTTGGCCGTAAAGGAAGCAAAGATGATGAAATGTATGGGCCGTGTATTCTTAACACGCGCGTGTGACCGAGTGACTTCAGTCGTGTCCAGCCCTTCGCAACCCCACTGTAGCCCACCAGGACCCTCTGTCCACAGGACTCTGAGGCAAGAACACTGCAGTGGGTTGCCATTTCCTCCTCCAAGAGATCTTTCCAGCCCAGAGATCAAACCCAGGTCTCCTGCGGCTGCTGCGCTGCAGGTGGGTTCTTTAACCACTGAGCCACAGGGCACGGAGGAGACAAATCCAGAATGCTGGAGGTTTCGATACAGACGGTGTCCGCAGACGACGCGTGTAATCAGATCAGACAGAGCAGAGACAGCACCAGGGGCCCAGGCTGTGCTGAGTCCTGGTCCATCGTTACACAGTCAAAAACCGCTCCTCATGGCCAGTGCCACCTTGCGTTTCACTCCTGAAATCCAGGGAAGCTCCGCACGGGACTCCCCTCCCCAAGCGAGAGCGGTCCTTTCCGGCTTGTTTTCCCTGAAAGCTGGGGCCGTGTTGTGTCCTTTAAACCTTGTGGGCCCAGTGACCCTTCTTTCCGAGCAGTTACCGTTTTCTAAAACATACCGCCTGCTTTGGACCCGACTTCATTCTCCACTGAGAAGGCCTGCGAGGCTTTTCCCTGTCCGAGAGTCCCTCCGAATGGACACTTCATGAACTGCAGCCGGAGACGCGCCATTCACCAGCTCTCCAGTCAGCTGTAGTTGCTCAGCCCAGAGAACCTCCGGATCTCTCGCGGGTCTGGACCAGGTACAGAGAGACGCCCCGCCAGGTGGGGCCTGGAGCTGCCCCTGCTCTCAGGTTGCCCCGAATCTCTAGACTTGAAGCTCCAGTGGGCCAGGCGAGCAGGGAGGGGAGGTTGGACACGATGGGTCTGGCGCCAAGGTCCAGGCTGCAGCCCCGGGAGGGCTGGGGAAGGGGCAGGTCCCCGCTGGCCAAGGACGGGGCAAGGTGAACCCAGACAGGTGGAGGGGCGTGGAGGCTCGGGGGTCAGGACGCAGCTCCCAAGCTTGTGTCACGAGCTGCAGTCGGCCACAGGGGTTCAGAGTCATCAGCGTCAGAGCGGGGGCTCCCCAGTGGGGGCTGAGCATCGGGGCCCAGGCAAGTGCCGAGCACACTCTGCTGGGTGCGGTTAGCTGACACGCTCAGTGATCAGCCAGTCGGGGCCAGGCCTCATCCCTGGGTGCGTGTGGGTCTGAGCGTGGAGCGTCCCCAGAACTGAGACGAAATGTTTCAGTAGCAGAGCACACAGCACATTGCCCTCTAGGGCAATGTTTCTTGGTTGGGCGCCTCCAAGATACGACGTCACTCAAGCCTCAGAAATCCTCTGTTCTAAAGTCAGAGTGATGTGGCTGAGCATCTCCTGGGCCACCTACTGGTGGCCAGACCTGTGAGCCCTCGTCCTCAGCTCCCTGCCACCTCTGGCTCCATCGCTCCTTCTGCCACATCGAGCCTGGCCCCTTGGGGTACCCACACGCTCATGGAGAACTGGGAGCCCAGTGGGGAACCCTCCCCTCAAAGGCCTCCCATCTAGGAGCTGCCTGGCTGGTCCTCACTGCCCGTCGCAGGGGCCGCCCTAGACCCCTGCCCACCCGCAGGGGGTCGCTCCCTCCTGTGTAGACGCTGATCCTGAAGGGCGTGGAGAAAGGAGGGTCCCTCCGTCCTTGAGGTCCAGGCACTGAAGGCACACAGCCCAGGGCCCCCAGGTGCCCAAAGGTTGTCATAGAAACTGCAGACCTGTGCTCCAGGAGCTCGTGGCTTAAAGAGGAGGAGGACTCTGCCCAGAGCACCCTCAGGGGCTGTGTCGCCCAGCAGTATGGACACCTGTGGGCGCTGGGAGGGGACCCGGGCACTTTGCCCTCTGTGCCCGGGCCTGGTGCCAGTCGAGGCGGCCCGGCCCCTGCCTACCAGGTGACCTTCTGAGCCACCCGCCGGCCTGGGCCCTGGCTGGTTCTGACCCTTCCCGGGCCCAAGCTCGCCTGTCCACCCCTCCTGCGACCCCCACGCTGGCCAGGGCTCGTCTCTCTGATGGCTGGAGAGGCTTGACTCAGAACCACCCCACTCCTGGCGCCGTGCCCACTGCTAGATAGCTTGGCCGCCCCTGCAGCATCTCATGCCAGGGACGCAGGGTGAACCCTCCTGTTCCGGAAGCAGCCAGCATCCCCCACCAGTTGCATTTGCAGGAGTCCTGGCTCCTGGAGCAGAACCCCCTTCCCCGGGACGCGGCCCCTCCTCTCGTGGCATCATCAGAGGAGCTAAAGGCGCGGCAGGGACAGGCCTCGGAGACATGGCGTCCTCCCAGCCCACATGGGGAGGCCCATTTGGGGCGCTGAGGGCCGAGCCCCAGGAGCTCTGAGAGTCGTCTCGTTTGGCCCAAGGGTCTTGGCCTACAATGCTGAAGGGGCAAATCTAGAGGAGGGCGGACGTTCCCGGTTAGCACCCAGGGGGACCCTCAGTCCCGTCACAGGCGTCCTGAAGAGAGAGGTGTGGTGGGGGTCTGACACACAGGAGAGGCAGCCTGGGGTCTGAGCAGAGGCTGGACAGACGTGGCCGCCAGCCCGGCGAGGCTGTGAGGCGCAGGGCCAGGTTCTTCCCTGGAGCCTCTGGCCAGAACATGGTCCTGCCAGCACCTTGAGTTTCTCTTTTTCAATTTTAGTTTTATTTTTTTTAACACCAAAACTGTTCTGTATTGGGGTTTGGCCGATGAACAATATGATAGCTTCAGATGCACAGTCAGGGACTCAGCCATCCGTATACGTGTGTCCATTCTCCCCCAAACTCCTCTCCCATCCAGGCTGGCAGACAGCGTGGAGCAGAGTTGCCTCTGCTGTACAGCAGGTTTTCCAACACCTTGATTTTATCCCGGTAATTCTGACATTGGCCTCCAGACCTGTGGGAATAAATCTCTGTTATTTTAAGCCACCAAGTTTGTAGTCACGTGTCCCAGCAGCCACGGGAAGCTGATCCTGCTGGACCCACAGGACAAGGATACCTGCATCCTGATGGTGGGAGCAGGGGAAGCTGGAGGTCATCCCTGCCCTCCTCCAAGGCAGGACGTTCTCCCCCGCAGCCCACTCGGCGTGGGGCGGGGGCGGGGTCGGAGGAGCCTCGCCACCAGGCCTCTCATGGGCCAGAGCTCCCCGCTCACTCCAGGCACTGAGCCTCTCCAGCGTGAGACGGGGATGCTTGCTGGGCTGAGAAAAGAAAATGAGGTGAGAATACAGCCCACCCGCCAGGCTCTCATGCTGCACACGAGGGATATCTCAAGGGTTATCGGCATGGCGGGGGCGGGGGGGGGAGGGATGGAACACCGTTTGGACGTGCGTCATGCTGTTTTGTCGAATGTCATTTACCCTCGTTCCAGGATTTGTTTTTGTGATCTTAAAAAAATCTCTGCCTTTGAGCACAATTACGCGGCTCACAGTGCAACCACGGCAGCTGTCTCTTCTCCCTGTGTTCCCCGGTGCCGTTTGTCCTAGAATTAGCGTTGCACACAAAGCTTCCCTCCAGCGTGTGCGTGGGCACAGCGCCCGTGGCCTCCTGGGCCAGGAGCACCGGATGCTCTCAGACCCGAGTCTTGGGGACGTGTCATCTCACGGGGTCCAGGCACCAGCCTGTCGATCCTTAGGCTGATATCAGCCGGTCCCTGAGGCCCTGCCGTAGAGATTCCTTGGCAACCAGAACACCCCAACCACTGAATGATTTTAGAATCGCACCCCCGAGAAAGAAGGCTGAGCGCTGAATAACCGGTCCTTTTGAACTGTGGTGTTGGAGAAGACTCTTGAGAGTCCCTTGGACTGCAAGAAGATCCAACCAGTCCATTCTAAAGGAGATCAGTCCTGGGCATTCATTGGAAGGACTGATGTTGAAGCTGAAACTCCAATACTTTGGCCACCTGATGTGAAGAGCTGAGTCATTGGAAAAGACCCTGATGCTGGGAAAGATTGGGGGCAGGAGGAGAAGGGGACGACAGGATGAGATGGTTGGATGGTATCACCGACTCGTCGGACATGGGCTTGGGTGGACTCCAGGGGTTGGTGATGGACAGGGAGGCCTGGCGTGCTGTGGTCCATGGGGTCGTAAAGAGTCGGACCCGACTGAGCGACTGGACTGGACTGGACTGAGCACCGCGCTCACACCTCTCAGTCGGGTGGAGTGAGCCCTTGGGCCCCTCCCGTTCTCCACGGGAGAGCTTCGTTTTTAAGCCTGAATTTGTCATCTCTTGTGGTGCTCGGCTTGCTTTTTAGGGGAGCAGAGCCTCTGTAGACCTGGGTCACGCTTCTCCGGCGGGCAGGGTCCCTGGAGCCTCCTGTCTCAGCGAAGCCCGCGGGGCTCAGGCCGCGGGGCGAGGCTGGGCTCGCGTCCAGGCTGCCGCGCGAGCTCACGTCCCGCTGTCGGCCGTCTCTGCCGCTTCCAAGCCGCCGACAGCAGAGGGCGCTGGGCGCGCGGGCCTCCGTTTCCTCCCGGGCCTCGCGCGGAGGCGGGCGCCCGGGGGCTGATCTCCCCGCGCTTGGGGTAACGCCGAGGTCTGCCTGGGGAGCGGCTCCCGGGGCGCCGAGCCGGGCGCCTGCTCTGCCCTGTCCGCTCTCGGCCGCGTGAGGCTCGGTCCTGTCTTAGGGGAGTGGCCGGCGGGGTCGCTGGTGTACGGGGGCACGGCGGGCTGCTCTGGCTGGCCACCCTGGGCCGGCCCGCCGCCCTGGAACACGGCCACACTGCCGCCTTCCCTGCAAGGACGCGCCGGCCCTTGGCGGGTCTCCGGGCGCCCCCGCAGCGCTCGCCTCTGCCCTCTGCCCTCTGCCCGCAGGGCTGCACCGGAACACCCAGTTCTCTGGCCCCTTCCCCGTCCTCCTCCCCCACCGCAGCACTGGCACCGTCTTCTGAAATTCCAAATTCCTCCCGTGACAGTCACACTAGGCTGCCGGTCTGTTGATGGGCTGGAGAGTGGATCTTGCCAGCTCTCCACAGTACCACCTGGAAGCCCCCTCCCCTGCCCAGTTCTGACTGGGCGGTTGGTGAAGCCGAGGCCGCCGTCATAGAGCTGCCGGGCTGAGAGTCTGGCCCCAGGGAGATGTGTCCCTGTGGCGTCCAGCTGACTGAGGGGCCCCGAGCTTCCAGCTGTGCTGAGGGGGAGTGAGGAAGGCCCCAGCACGGTGGATGCGGCCGCGGCCCCTTCTTTTCAGACCGACGGGTGATTGACAGGTGCTGGCGTCAGCCCTCCCGCACAGGAGCCTCCATCAGCTGCTCCGAGGAGCTGCCCCTCTGCGGGCGCCGCGGCCTTGCCTCCACTTTAGTTTCCGTTTGCTTCTCCATCTCAAATGGGCACTGGGGCCACCTAGGGTCTTGGGAAAGGCTTCTGAGTCTTCCCCCGGGTCAGCCCCTCCCATGCAGTCCTCATGCACAGCGGGTTAGAAGCCACCAGCCTCTACAAAGGAGAGATGACTTCTTGTAGGGGTTCCAGTGCCGCCGTGTGTGGGCTAGCCTGCTGGCCGCTCAGGCGGGAGGCAGACCAGCTCTCCCGGCGGGGCTGGTGGGGAGGGTGTTAGGGTGCAGATTCTGCTTCCTCAGGTTTGGGCGGCAACCCCAGTGTCACAGAGGCTCCTGGACCAGGCCTGTGCTGAGCCTCCAGGCTTGACCACTGGGTCCCCAAGGCCCACTGCCCGTGGTGGGCGGTGGCAGCAGGCAGCTTCTCTTGCGGTGAGGGTCAGAGCCTCCTCCCCCGCTTCAACACCGTGGTGACATCTCTCGATTGCCCGGGTCCTGATGCAGGACGCTCAGCAGTGTGGGTCTGTTCTCCTTTTGCAACCTGGGATTTTTCTTCTTCTCTCTTTGCAGTACGAGACGCGAAAAACCTAATCCCTATGGATCCAAATGGGCTTTCAGATCCTTATGTGAAGCTGAAGCTTATTCCTGACCCCAAGAACGAGAGCAAGCAAAAAACCAAAACCATCCGCTCCACGCTGAACCCCCAGTGGAATGAGACCTTCACGTTGTGAGTTGGACCCCTCTTCCTGATGTATTTCCTCCTTCACATTATGAGCAGGAATGAGCTGGGCTTCTTACAAACGTCTTTAAACATCTGTTCATCCCTAAGCTCTCTTCCCACGGCTGCTAGAGACGTAGCTGTGGTCACCCTTGGTTGATGGATAGAAAGTTTACCAAGACTTATACATGATACCCCAAGTTACCCTCAGTGACTCCTATACAAAAAATTCTCTCACATTTCAAATGTAAGATCAAGCCCTCTTGGTTGACTTTGGTTTTTTGGGGGAGTGGTTAGAGGAGGCTGTAGGTAAGAGTTTAAACAATAGTTTTTAAAACAAGGAATAAGTGAGTAACCATCGAAGCCGATGTTGCCACTGAAATGGGAAGGTTATCTTTCCATCTAAGCAGGGAAGACTTTCTGGGGAAGGCGACATTTAATGTGGGCCTGAAAGGAGTGGAAAGATTTTGGAGACAGAGATGGGAGGGGGAAAGAAGGGAGGAAAGGTTGGGGAGTGGAGGCCTGAGTAAGTCAGGAGCAAGAAAGCTCTGAGCACAGCTGAGCACAAGCACGGGGCCCCTCACTGCGAAAGGACATAGGGAGCAGCTTGTCTGCCACACCCAGACGCAGCTGTCGTCTAGGGTATAGACCAGCTACCTAGGGTATAGACGCAGCTGTCTAGGGTATAGACGCAGCTGTCTAGGGTATAGACCAGCTGTCTAGGGTATAGACGCAGCTGTCTAGGGTATAGACCAGCTGTCTAGGGTATAGACGCAGCTGTCTAGGGTATAGACCAGCTGTCTAGGGTATATAGACCAGCTGTCTAGGGTATAGGCCAGCTGTCTAGGGTATAGGCCAGCTGTCTAGGGCACAGGCCAGAGGCTGGCCAGACTTGCTCTGGGAGGGGCTGGACAGTCGACGGTTCAGGCCTCCCGGGTCATCCAGGCTCTGTTGCAGGTACTGTTCTAGATTCAGAGCTGCCATAGCCAAATGTGTCCAGACAAACAGCCATGACTATTTCAATAAAACTTTATTTACACAGACAAGCAGTGGGCCTGACTTGCTCATGGCTCATGGTTTGCTAACCTCTTGTCTAGAGCTTTGGTTACCGAGGGGCTGGCACTTTGTTGATGATGGAGAACCACAGGAAGAGAATTGAATATACTACTTTTTTAATCTCAGATTCAGATCTCGAGCATGTGATATCATCCCTTAAACCACAGTAAAGATAACTCTGTATCTGTGTATGTGTTCTTTGACAGCAAATTAAAACCTTCTGATAAAGACCGGCGACTGTCCGTGGAGATCTGGGACTGGGATCGAACTACACGGAACGACTTCATGGGGTCCCTTTCCTTTGGGGTCTCGGAGCTGATGAAGATGCCGGCCAGCGGATGGTGAGCAAGGCTGAGTGTGTCTGTGTGAGCCAAAAGTTAATTGTCTGAAAACAGTGCTTTCAGAGATTCAGGAGACGAGCTGGCGTAAGTCCAGAGGGACCATTGTGTGTGAAGTTTCCTGGGTCCTGGCTCCCAGTGAACGCATTTCAGAACCAGTGGGACTGGAGCCTGGGGGTGGGGGTGGTGTTGAACCCGGTCTTGCCGGCACAGTCACCCTCCTCTGCCCTGTGTCTCTGAAGGTACAAGCTGCTGAACCAAGAGGAGGGCGAGTACTACAACGTGCCGATCCCCGAAGGCGACGAGGAAGGCAACGTGGAGCTCAGGCAGAAATTCGAGGTGAGACCAGCGGCGTGAGTGAGCCGTCTTTCTGTTCAGAAAGTCTCACTCCAGGAAGGGCCAGATTGTTGTGGTCACTGGGCTGGAAGGCAAAAGTCATCTGGATGTTGGTCTCTGTCCCTGTCTAAAGGCGTAAGTGCGGTGCCATCACCTTGCTGTGCAGGCTGCTGGCACTCCGGCTGTTGTCCTTCAAGCATGGAGACTGGGAACAGCCCTGCAGAGAGGGGCTGGTTCCTGCTTGGGGAGTCGCTCTGGCATCAGCAGGGGTATGGGCAGGTCCTAGGCTTCTCCAGGCGGCAGCGTCCTTGGGTGTGACTGGCGGGCCAGCGTCCTCCTCCTCTCTGCAGACCTCGAGGAAGGGGAGCTGCTTCCCCACAGCCTCGTGCGCGCCGCCCTCTGCCCCAGTGGCGCCCTCTGAGAGAGGTGCCCTCCCCCTCCTCCCCTCTCCACCGCCGCCCCCTCCCCGACGTCTCGGCTCTTAGTGCAGTCTCTGCTCCAAGCACCTGCCTTACACTCCATTTCTTGCCATTTCTCCAATCACCTGTGTGTCGGTTGTTTGAAGGACCCATGTAGTAGCTGATTGTGTCTGCACCAGGCTCATGGGGCTTCCCTGGGGGCTCAGACGGTAAAGAATCCGCCTACAGTGCAGGAGACAGGGGTCGATCCCTGGATCAGGAAGATCCCCTGGAGGAGGGCATGGCAGCTCACTTCAGTATTCTTGGGCGTCCCTGGTGGCTCAGACAGTAAAAAATACACCCGCAGTACAGGAGACTCGGGTGTGATCCCCGGGTCAGGAAGATCTCCTGGAGGAGGGCAGGGCAGCCCACTCCAGTATTCTTGCCTGGAGAATCCCGTGGACAAAGGAGCCTGGCGGGCTGCAGTGCGCGGGTTGCAGAGAGTCAGACACAGCTGAGCGGCCAAGCAGCCACACATGCACCTGACTCGTTACTTGTGAAGCTTCCCCTTCCTCGGGCAATTCCCAAGCCCCAGAGAAATCCCCATGTGCACGCTCGGGCGGGCACGGAGACCCTGCGTGGTCGGCGCCCTGGGGTCCCTCCTCCTGCTGTTGTTTCTTCTCCCAAATATATTCCATCCCAAAGAAGCGTACAGGTCATACCTGCCAGTTGGAATGGGTTCTGAAGGACGTAAAACACACAATGCGCATGGTGCTCTGGCACTGATGCCATTGTTCAGTTGCTCAGTCATGTCCGACTCTGCAGCGCCGTGGGCCACAGCACGCCAGGCTCCTCTGTCCTTCACTGTCTCCAGGAGCTTGCTCAGACTCAGGTGCACTGAGTTTATGACGCCATCCAGCCATCTCATCCTCTGCTGCCCCCTTCTCCTCCCGCCCTCAATCTTTCCCAGCATCACGGCCTTTTCCAGTGAGTCAGCTCTTCGCATCAGGTGGCAAAAGTATTGAGCTTTAGCTTCAGCATCAGTCCTTCCAATGAACATTCAGGGTCGATTTTCTTTAAGATGGACTGGCTGGATCTCCTTGCAGTCCAGGCGACTCTCAAGAGTCTTCTCCAGCACCACAGTTCTAAAGCATCAATTCTGCTGGGTTCAGCCTTCTTTATGGTCCCACTGATCACTGACATTTGGTTAAGAGGCTGCTGATGGCAGACACTTGTGGGCAGGGCCTGGGTGCCACCAGAGGCGTGCAGGACTGGGCCCTGAGGGCGCTCTGCGGGTCTGTAGTAGAGGCCCACCCCAGCGACTGCAGAGGCCTGAGGATCACAGGTGTGCTGGCTTCTGTTTATCCTGGGGAGACATTTTGAGATTATCCTTGTTACTGATTAACAAAGTGTGATCCAGTCATGATGAGTTAAGACATTTAATCACTGCCCTTGAGACTCAGTTGCCAGGTTGTCTGTGGAAAGAAAGCAGGCATTCTCGGTTTACTGCTGTTGAAACTGGATTTTCCAAAAGCCTCCATTGTCTTTGAAGACTAGCTAATTCAGGATGTTCTTCAGATGGGGGAGAGAATGGATCATTGGAGACCCCCAACAAAGTGTAGCTGTGTGTTGGTTTGATCAGGCCTGCCAGTGTTACCATGGAAACCTGAGTACTTCCAGATGACCTTTTGGACACAAAACAGAAAATCTGTGTGCCTCATTATGGACTCTGCTTTTTTCCCCCAAACGGCTCCATTACTTTCTGACTGTGCGATGGTAAGGGCGGGGTAAACCTATAAATGCACACCAGTGGAAAGAGATCTCGTTTTCCTCTTTGTACATCGGCTCTTAGAGGCAGAGCCTTGAATTGACATGGGAAGAGGTTCAGAGTTGGAAATCATTTTCTCACCTCTGTCTGAGCATCGTCAGCAGGGATTAACGCTGCTCCTCAGCAGAGCAGACTCCAGGGCAGACTCTGAAGGACGCTGCACAGAATTTCTAATATTCTGGGTCGGGGGAGGGCATGTGCTTATGTGACTGTATGGCGGCATGTTTTCAGGCGTGCGCCGTGGGCTACACCCATCTCAGAACTTGCCTGTGCCCTGTGGTCAAGGCCCTCCCCTGTGTCTCAGGCCCGTCAACCCCCGCCCCCAGCCTTACATCCCCCTCCTGCCCTTTAAGCTGCCCCGGTGCTCCCTGTGCCCCCTTGCTGGGCACACCTGTCCGTGTGTCATCCCACGTGGATCCAGAGAGGAGCCGTGGGTCCTGCTGTGAAGGCTTTGGAGTCTAAACTTCGGGCCCCACGAGGAATCCGTGTCTCCCAGTCACTTGCCCACATTGGGGAGGACGCCTGAGCTCATGTCTGAGGAGGGAAGCTGTCAGGGCCGAGTCTGCTCTGTAGCCCAGGGTTTGCCTCTGTTTACACAGCCAGGCGCCTCGAGCATGAGCATGGTCACGCCTGGAGATGAACCAGCTCCTTTCTCAGAAAGGGGGAATTCTGGAAATTTCCATCCAGTGCATGCTGCCTCTCCTCAGTGCCAAGTGCCACCTGTGGGGGTAGAGGCTTTAGACGGGGGCTCCCCAGTGGCCCAGCGGCTAAGATCCGCCTGCCAGTGTGGGGCACCCGGGTCAGTCCCTGTTCCGGGAGGATCCCACGTGCTGTGGAGCAGCTGAGCCCGAGCCCTCTAGCCTGTGCTCTGCAGCGGGGGAAGCCGGCCCACAGCTGGGGAGCAGCCCCCGCTCGCTGGAGCCAGAGAAAGTTCTCAAGCACAGACCCAGCACAGACAAAAATGAATGAAATTTCTTTTTTTAAAAAGACAGACTTGAGACGGGACCCTGGCTCCCGAGGACACTGTGAGCGTGAACGGAGGTTGGACCCTTTCCCTGACGCCCCAGCGCATGGGTAGTCCTGGCCTCACGGGAGGCAAGCAGGCCTCCTCCCAGCCCCCACCCCGCAGCTGACCCAGCTGGCAGGGCTGGCCCACGGCCCTCGGGAGGCCGGAGGCCGACGTGGCCTCCCTGCTGAGGAGGCGTGGCTCGCTCCGCGGGGCAGGGCCTCGGGGGCCTGGGAGCCTGGCTTCGCTTCCGGTGATGGCTTTTGTTTCCATGGATGAGACCTCCTATCCACTGAAGACCTGGGCCTCGGTTGGGCCCCCTTCCCGGGCAGCCGCAGAGCCTCGGACGAGGAGCGCAGCGAGTTCGGCAGCTGGCGTACCTTCCGCGGTTATTGGGAACCGGCTCACTGGTGTTTGGGCGCCTACACTGACCTTGTCCACCTTGAGCGGGGGGTGTGCGTCCTCTCGATCCCCACCCCGATCTGGGCTGCGGTCCAGGCAGGTTCCCTCCAGACTCTGGAACTGGCTGAGTCACTGCATAAGCCTTTCCTTTGATTTTTTTTAAAGCAATTTGGGCTGTTTTGTTATATCCAAGTTTGGAACAGCTTGGAGTTCTTTCTGGGTCCATTTAAGTCTAAGAATAACTGCCCAGTGACTGCATGGCACTGTATAGAACCTTCTCTGCTGGAGGATTGTTGCCTCCTGTTACAGGTGGAGGTGGGAGGTTCAGTTCAGTTCAGTTCAGTCGCTCAGTTGTGTCCAATAGTCTGACACTGTTTCCCCTGTTTCCCCATCTATTTCCCATGAAGTGATGGGACCGGATGCCATGGTCTTCATTTTCTGAATGTTGAGCTTTAAGCCAACTTTTCCACTCTCCTCTTTCACTTTCATCAAGATGACACCACCATAAGGGTGGTGTCATCTGCATATCTGAGGTTATTGAGGTTTCTCTTGGCAATCTTGATTCCAGCTTGTGCTTCTTCCAGTCCAGCATTTCTCATGATTTACTCTGCATATAAGTTAAACAAGCAGGGTGACAATATACAGCCTTGACGTACTCCTTTTCCTATTTGGAACCAGTCTGTTGTTCCATGTCCAGTTCTAACTATTGCTTCCTGACCTGCATATAGGTTTCTCAAGAGGCAGGTGAGTGGTCTGGTATTCCCATCTATTTCAGAATTTTCCACAGTTTATTGTGATCCACATAGTCAAAGGCTTTTGCATAGTCAATAAAGCAGAAATAGATGTGTTTCTGGAACTCGCTTGCTTTTTCCACGATCCAGCAGATGTTAAGACCCTTCTAAAGCCATGCCATGTTCATCTCAAGGCATCTCAGCCAATCTGCAGACCTCGGTGCCTCGAGGTCTCAAGCAGAGACATGCTGCTCCATCAGGAAGGTGCAGGAGACAGACTCAGGCTTACATTTCCTCCGCGGTTATTCCAACACCAGGATCTCAGTAAAGGCAGTTTTGTTTCTCTTGTTCCCTTCAACCTGGATGTGGATTAAGATCTCTAGGCTAAAACAGAACTTCTGGGGGTTGGAATAAAACGGCCTGTTTTGAGAATGACTGTAAGGAGATCTGTAATTACAGATGTGCAGGGCCATGATTATCAGATGTGCAGACGACAGTCGGTCCAGCCCTGTGGAAGTGAGGTGACGTTCACACGCTGCCCAGTATCCTGTCTCAGTGTATCCTGTCTCAGTGGGCAAAGCCTTCTGAACACAAAGCATCGTGCTTTCGTTTCTGCTGTCCTCTCTGCTCAGGAACAGGGCTGTTGTGACCCTTGCGGGCTGTGGACTTCCCGCTCAGAGAAGCAGCCCCCTCACTCTCTCCCAGCAGCTGACGGCCCCTCCACCCTGGCGTGAGCTTGAGGACGTGGCCCCACGGCTGCTGGCATAGGGCTGTGCTAAGATGGTCTCACTTGCTCTGCTCACACTAGTACTTGAAAAAGTCGAGCTATCCAATCATGATGGGCTATTTTAGGGAGAAGTTCAAGGTGAACAGAAGCACCGGTTAGCTGGCATTCGGTCAGCCAGAACTCGGCTTAACCTGCTTAGCAGGTTTGTTTTTTGCCAGTAACCTTGGGCTCTTCCAGATACTGAGGAGCCTTCTGATTCATCAAGTACATTTTGTTATACACGGTTTTGGTGGTAAGTGGGTTTGGTTTTATTTTCTTTTACGAATAGCAGCTATCTGTGTATAAAGCGACTGGTAACTGGCTATTAGGGCTTCTACTGGGGCTTCCCAGGTGGTTCAGTGGTAAAGAATCTGCCTGCCAATGCAGGAGACGCAGGAGACCCAAGTTCGATCCCTGGGTCGGGAAGATGGCCTGGTGGAGGAAATGGCAACCCCGTCCAGTGTTCTCGCCTGGAGAACCCCACGGCAGAGGAGCCTGGCGGGCTACAGTCCATGGGTCACAGCGAGTCAGACACGAGTCAGCAACTAAACAGCAGCTGGCTGTTCCTACACAGTCACTCAGTTAACCAGGGCTCCTCCATCCCGGCACCCGCCCTGTGGGTGGGCGGAAGGCAGGAGGAACCGTGAATGTCTGAGTGTCACGGAGCTGCTGCCGTGAGCCATGTCGGGCCACACAGACGCCAGAGGAGGAAGAGAGAGGGTCTTGGCCCCTGCTTTGACACAGTTCGTCGGGGGAAGGGCTGGTCCCCAGGCCTGCAGCCAGGAGCCCTGAGCACTGCCCCCATACCCTCCACACCGCCTCCCCCTCCAGCCGGCCCCGTCTGTGACCCCCGTCCTCCGGCCC
>SJYG01000581.1:616081-633001 GCA_006410535.1 Litocranius walleri | reverse complement strand
TTCTTAACACCTGGCTTAATACCACTCCTGTTTCAGTTTCTTCTGAATTTCTTCCCAAGTCACTTCATTGTTGTAACCTCATCAGCCATTCTGTTCCCGAAGGATCCAAGGGGACTTTGCAACTTGCACGTAAATTATTTTAGAAATCTGGCCTATTGTCATTTCTGACAACACTGCTGTCTTTGGGAGGAGCTGGTTAGGGGCCACAGACCAGCTGTGTTCTCAGTGGACTGCTCTCATTAATAATTAATCTCAGCCTGAGATGGTTACAGCATCGTCATATCTGAAGCGAGTGGAGAATGTAAATGCCTAGACGCCTGGGGAAAGGTCTCCCTACACTAAGCTAGAGTCAGCAGGTAGTCTTTCAAATGCGCCGCACGGAAGAAAACACCCGACAAATGGTGCTGTTCAGTTTCTCATCTCCAGATAGCGTCCCTGACACTACAGGTGTGTCCCCTGAAGGGGCTTCAAGGGATTCGTGACTTGGGTGACTGGAAATGGGGAAGGGAAAGCACTCTGAGGCTTCAGAAGCCTGAAGGGTGTGACGATGGCTAGGTCCCCGGTGTCAGTGCACCCACGACCCCCTACTCCTCTCTGCAGCCCCTGAGGAGGGCCCTTCTTCCGGTGCAGCAGCTACTGAGCAAACGAGGCGGGGGGTAGGGGGAGTTCCCCACACAGGAGGCAGTGGGCATTTGAGTCCATTTGATAGATGAAGAAACTGAGGCCCGGAAGGGGTCTGCAGTGCCGGAGCTGGTCCTCCCAGCCACATTTCCCCCAAGTCCCATCAGCCTGTTACCACAGGGCAAGGCGGGGCGCGCAGAAAACTGCCCAGAACAGAGCAGCTGAGCCAGGCTTGAAAGCAGGTGTCCCAGCTGAGCTATAATTAGATCCCTCCTTTTTGAAAACTGGTGCAGTTTAAAAACCGTTCAGTGAAGATAGGGTGAAATCAACGATTATGGAAATTTTGTGCTAAATTTAATTGCAGTCAGCCCCGCTTTCAGAATGCTTGCTGCTGTCAATTAGAGGCATTTTAGAAAAAATTTAAATTGAGTAATTGAGCAAACATATTCAGCCTTCTGGGGGAAGGATCATGTTTTTTCTGTCTTTCCCTCCATGCCCGTCAGGTTTCAAACCTCTGCCCAGGTTCCTTGGGGCGTGGGAGGGGCGGGGATGACCCTCACCCACCCACCTATCCTGCAGCCACTGACAAGGGCGAGAAGCGCCTGGAGCTTTCCCAGGGGTCTGAGCTTTATTGCCAGCCATGGTTTGGGTTTTTGTTGTTTATTTTTCAGGAGCTCCCACCCTGTGATCACTTAGCACACGTTGAATTTCCCTGGGGGTGGCCGTTTCGCTGAATTCTGCCCTCACGTGACTCATTCCATTATTTCCCAGACACAGTGGGTCTCGGGGGCTGCACCTGGCCCCCTCTGCCCTCCCAGCGTCCCTGGCATCCGTGGTTTGCAGAGTCTGGGCCCAGTCAGAGGTCTGGGGAGGGTCAGGACACAGACCTTGGCAATTCTAGGACACACTCTGGTGTCTGCACTGTGCCAGGCGTGGCAGGCGTGAGGCCAGGCTCTTACACGAGAGGCAAGTCACCTTCTGCGGAGGCAGAGATGGGAAGGTAGCGTTTCCGTCTTGTTTGTGCCATTTTGCAGTATTTACAGGAACTTCACTTCTATGGGCCATTCTAGTGAACCTGGGTGTATTTCTAGACTTGGCTGAGAGTCCAGTCAGAATGCGGGCAGTCACTGTCACACTGAGTGAAGTCAGACAGAGAAGGAGGAATAGCGTATGACATCCCTTATATGCAGAATCTAAGAAGAAATTCTATAAATGAGCTTATTTACAAAACAGGTACAGACTCAGAGACTTAGAGATTGAACTTCTGGTTGCTGGTGGGAGGATGGGGGAAAGGACAGTTAGGGAGTTTGGGGTGGATGTGTGATTGTGTCAGTTGCTCAGTCGCGTCCAGCTCTTTTGCGACTCCGTGGACCATAGCCCGCCAGACTCCTCTGTCATGGGACTCTCCAGGCGAGGCTGCTGGAGTGGGTGCCACTTCCTCCTCCAGGGGATCCTCCCGACCTAGGGATCCGACCCACGTGTCTTGTCTCCTCTGCTGGCAGGTGGGTTCCTCACCACTAGCTCCACCTGGGAAACGCTTTGTGATTGCTGTCTAACTCTTGGCGGCCCCATGAACGGCAGCATGCCAGGCTTCCCTGTCCTTCAGTGTCTGCTGGAGCTTGTCCATCCGACCATCCCATCCTCTGTTGCCCTTGCCCTAAGCTGTATTGAAAAGGATAGCTAACAAGGACCTACTGTACAGCACAGAGAACAGTTTCACAGCGAGCCTGGATGTGAGGGGCAGAACGGATGTGTGTGTGTGTGGCTGGGTCCCTTTGCTGTCCCCCCGAAACCATCACACATTGTTCATCACCTACACTCCAATGCAAAACAAAAAGTTTTAAAAAATAACATTAAAAAAAAATTGCAATCGGCCCAGAAAATAAGTACCACAAGAGGGCAGTAAAGATTTGCAAGTAAAAGATTTCCCCACATGCTGCAGCAGAGGAGAGCCACGGGCTCCACTGCGCCTCTGCACTTCCCGCTGGACGCTCCCGAGGGTTCTTCGGCTGTCGGGACTCGTCTTGGTCTGGGGGAGATGCCCGTGGTCCAGTGGTTCCCGCAGGCTCCTCTGGAAGGAGCCCAGCTCACTTCATGCCTACTCTGCTTTCCTAGGACAGAGAGCTCGCTGCTTCCGGGCAGCATTGCCAGCGCTCTGGACACTCACGTCCTTTGTTGACGCTGAGTTTTTTGGCTCTGACCCTGCCGGCCCTGACTTAAGCCAGCACCACGGCCGTCCCAGCAGGGAGCGTTTCAGCAGGAAAAGGGCTTGTTATTTGCTGTTGCTTAGTTACTGAGTCATGTTGGACTCTTTGCAACCCCGTGGACTGCAGCCCGCCAGGCTCCTCTGTCCTTGGGATTCTCAGGCAAGAACGCCGGAGTAGGCTGCCATGCCTTCCTCCAGGGGACCTTCCTGACCCAGGGGTCGAACCCGAGTCTCTTGCATTGGCAGGTGGATTCTTTACCACTGAGCCTCTAGAAACGGATACAGGTTTCAAAAAATTACCAAGTGCCCCAAATCCTCTTCCAATGACATGCCGTGGCCTTGAGCTCCCCTTAGGGAGGCATCAGGCAGACGTGTGCCCGCAGCTCCCCGATGAGAGAAAGATGGGCTCTCTCCAGATCGAAAAACTTGAACAGGGTGAAGTTTCTGGCCCCAGAAGCTCGCACATGGAAGCCTGGACTCTCAGCCACTGGGCAGGACAGACCCCAGGAGAGTGGCTGGGTTGCCATGGCAATGGAGGCCTGCCAGCGGCTGGCAAATTCAGCAGCAGCGACAGCCAGTGTGGACGCATCCGTAAAAATATTTCACATCAAGAAGCTGACCTCGTGTGGTTTCCCATAAATTTTTGCTCTCCTGAATAAGTTCTTCATTCACCACACCGTTTGGCTGCCGAACAGCTTCTTCCTGTGCTGGTCGTGAAAGAGACTCGGTAAGGACTTAATTCAGGGGCGTCTGAGGCTCTTCACTGTCGCCATTCTGCCCGCTTGGCGAGGACTGAGGGAGTCTGTGTTTAAATCCAGCTGCAAATGCGGAATGATTTCAGAACCTGCGTGATGTGGGGTGAAAGGAGGCAGACAGGAGCCCCAGGCCAGATTCTGCTGCTGTCTGTTTTTGTAAATAAAGTTTTACTGGCGCACAGGCACGCACGTTCACCTGCTCATTCACAGAGTTCTTATGCTCCCTATGCGTGCTAAGTCACTTAGCCGTCTCTGACTCTCTGCGACCCCGTGGACTGCAGCCCGCAAGGCTCCTTTGTCCATAGGATTCTCCAGGCAAGAGTACTGGAGTGGGTTGCCATTTCCTCCTGCACGGGACCCTCCCGACCCCGGGATCTAACCTGTGTCTCTTACATCTCCTGCACTGAAGGTGGGATTCCTCACCTCTGTCACCGCCTGAGAAGTGGCATTACGTACTAGTGATGTGAAGCCAGCTGATTCTCATAGCATTGCTCTGGGTGCAGGTGAATATGTTGGCCTAGAAGCAGGCTGCTGCTCGGGGGCCCTGGGTTCTGCACGGCCTAGCTCTTCCTGCTCCCCGGCCCCTGGTCGCTGGAGCAGCACCAAACGCCGTCAGGGTTGTCAGGGTTGATCAGATGCGCAGAGCAGACACAGCGCATTTTCATCGCAGAAGCAGAATCGTGGCATGAACATCTGGTTACTTGTCTGCCCCAGTCGGCGTAGGCCTGTCTGCCTTCGGACTCTCAGAACTAGGAAGACCCTTCTGTTATCAGGGTCCTCTCTCTTCACGTGGCAGACGTCTGTGATAAATACTTTGCTGTTTAGTTGCTCAGTCGTGTCCGACTCTTGGCCACCCCATGGACTGCAGCCCACCAGGCTCCTCTGCCCAGGCGAGAATACTGGAGTGGGTTGCCATTTCCTCCTCCAGGGGATCTTCCCGACCCAGGGATCAAACCCACATCTCTTGTGTCTCCTCTATTGGTAGGCGGATTCTTTACCCCTAGCACCACCTGGGAAGCTCACGTCTCCTGTATCAGCAGGCAGGTTCTTTTACTGATCACGCCACCTGAGAAGCCCACGATCCCTATAAAAGGTTGTTTTGATCAGACAAAAGGGTCACCTCACAGCCCAGCATGTGATAAGCATGGTCAGGCTTCGCTTCATTCTTCTTTAACCAAAATGCTAGTGCAGACCTCATGCCGAGCACAGCACTGAGGCTGGGTCTGCAGGGACAGGGCTGGAGGCTCGTCCTGCGCAGGCACAGCCGCCCTGCAGAGCCAGGCGCGAGCAGCCTGCCGAGTGGCTGTGGACGAAGGAGGCTGCTCAGAGAGGGGGCATGGCCGATTCCTTGAGAGCCTTCTTGGCCACTAAAGAAAACACGTCAGATCCCACATTCCCCCCAAGAGCACAGCACCAATGTCCAGTGGTCTGGTCATGCCCAAAATCACCCAAAAGCTTCTTCACCTCCTGCCATCTCCCTGGGAGCCAAGTTAACTTGAGGGGTGCTAACCAAGTGACCAGTGGGTAAAGCCCCTCTGGGGAACTCACAGGTCACCACCCAGGGTCTGTCGGGGGCGGAGAGCACCGCAGGGTCCGTGGGAAACCAGATGCTCCTACAGGTCACCATTTTTCAGGAGTCCAACTCCTGAAAAAGAAACCTCTGTTCTTCCTGAGCCTTTTAGCGCCGCAGGGAGTCTCCCCACAGCCTGCCCTGAAGGCGTTTTCCTCTGGGGAACACACTCTCCCTCTTCCTGCGGGCGCAAGTTTCCTTTCTGCAAATGTTAGATTGGAAAATCTACAAATAAGGAAAGAATCAGTACACAGTTAATCATGGTTCTTTCTTTTTATGACATTAGTTAAAGATACAAAGGGTTTTCTTGCGATAGGTGAGGGCAGTTTGTTTGTAAATGTCGCCCTTGGGGTGAGGGCAGCGATGAAGGCAAGAGGAGACACCTCGTGGCCCGCTTCCTTTCCTCACCCGTCTCCCTCCCGCCGCCCACCCAGCAGTGGCACCCAGCTTAGTCAGAGTTCCCTGTCACTTTCGTCCCTGAGGAAACAGCTGACTGTTTTCACGTGTGTGTTATTGTTTAGAAAGCCAAGCTTGGCCCTGCTGGCAACAAAGTCATCAGTCCCTCCGAGGACAGGAGACAGCCTTCCAACAACCTGGACAGGGTGAAGCTCACCGACTTCAACTTCCTCATGGTGCTGGGCAAAGGCAGCTTTGGGAAGGTGAGCGGGCCGCGTCCGAGCCGGGGGTGGGGGGCTTCCGTGGAGGACGTGGGGCCGGTCGGTCCAAGTCTCCCCGAGGACTCCGGGGCAGCCCTCTAGATGCCCCCTCATTCCGCCACATTCTGAGGGGCTTCCCACTTCATCGCATTAAAAACGACTCATCCAAAAAGCCAGGCAGGGCTCCCCATGCCACTGTTGCAGGGTTCAGGATAGAGTCGGCACCCCATGATGATGGCTGAGTAGTTTTCATGACTGAAAATTAAATGTGGGCTTGTAGTAAATGAACATAATAGTTGAGAGATAGCAGACTGGGCGTCCTCCGCGTCCACTCTGCGTCTGCCTTTCTGGGCCTGAATCTCTGGCGGAGCCAGGGGCTGGCTTCGATCTTCCTTCTTTCTTTTGGATTTGGGTCCCGACTTCCTGGCTTGTGAGGAGCATGTAAATGTCAGTCAGGTGTCTGCTCTGAGGGTGCTCCTGAGATGAGGGTGCTCCTGAGATGAGGGTGCTCCTGAGATGAGGGTGCTCCTGAGATGACGGTGCTCCTGAGATGAAGTACCTGCTGATGGAGAGGATGGCAAGCATCATTTTCAGCGGCCGCAATGGCGCCCTCGTGTGGCTGTGGCCCACACAGCATGTATGTCTTGCTGGCCTGGAAGCTACCAGTCCAGTCCAGTCCAGTCGCTCAGTCATGTCCGACTCTTTGCAACCCCGTGGACTGCAGCACGCCAGGCTTCCCTGACCTTCACCATCTCCCAGAGCCTTCTCAAACTGTATGCTGGAGGAATTTAACGTGCACCAGTCTATGGGGTTGCAAAGATTTGGACACGACGGACGACTAACACACACAGACACACACAGACACACACACCTGCGTTTGAGAACCGGCGCCTGAAGGGAGCTTTCTTTTTGTCAGTGGTTAAGACTTAGCCCTCCAGTGCAGGGGCTGCAGGTTCAGTCCCTGGTCTAGGAACTAAGGTCCCACATGCCTCTTTGCCAAAAAACCAAAAGCAGAAAATAGAAGCAATATTTTAACAGATTCAGTAAAGACTTTAAAACTGAGCCACATCAAAAAAAAACTTTAAAAAATTTGACGGGTCTGTACACACAGTTCTGGCACCCCCACCCCGTGCTGTGTGCCCGGATGTTCAGGTTGCCCTCCGTCTGCCTGCAGGTGATGCTGGCCGACCGGAAGGGGACTGAGGAGCTGTACGCCATCAAGATCCTGAAGAAGGATGTGGTCATCCAGGACGACGATGTGGAATGCACCATGGTGGAGAAGCGGGTGCTGGCCCTGCTCGACAAGCCGCCGTTCCTGACGCAGCTGCACTCCTGCTTCCAGACGGTGGTGAGGGTCCTGGGACCTGCCCCCCTGCCCCCGCCACAGGGTCCTCATGCTGCACCCCCAGCCTTCCTCCCGGGAGAAGACATTAGCCCACGTCCTCCTCTCCCAAGCAGACTAGGTGCCTCTGGGGAAGTCAGGGCATCCCCTATTTATCGACTTGGCATTAATTCCATTTGATTCTGTGAATGCTTCTATCAAAGGTTTTCCTAACGCACACCAGGCAGTGTGTTAAGGCTTAGAGATACAAAATGGTAACTCACAGCCCTGGCTCGTTAAATCCTGGTACAGCTGCTGAATTGGCATCAGAGCGTCAGGAGACCCGTGTGCTGGAAGAGGATGTCCTTGGATAATGTGCACGCAGCGGTGGCAGTCTGGCCTGTTTTGTGTGGATGGTCCCTGAGCTCTAAGAGAGGCTTTATGAAAAGAATATTATTTTGTAACACAAGAAAATTAGATGATTTCAAGGTCCATAAATGGTTTTCTCCGGACATAGCCTGCCCCTTCACTAACCCGGCATCGGGGGCTTTCTGACTATAAAGGCACAGCTGAGTAGTTAGACACACACAAAGCCTAAAACATTTGCTGTCTGGCCCTTTGCAGAAAAGGTTTGCAGAGCCCTGTCAGACAGGTTAACTAAAGAGAGGACAAAATAATTTCCACTAATCAGCCAGGTCTGGGGCATGGTGCTGGCAGGCAGCCTCAAGAAATACCAACACCTGGATGTTTATATTTATATGTGTGTATACTGTGCGCCGCACCGTAGTGAGGCGCTCCCAAAGGCAGGCTCCCCACGCCTCGGTGGCTGCCCTCCTGAGCATGTGGCGCGGTGACCAGCCGCAGCCTGCAGTCCGGAGTGGAGGGCGGGGCCGCGGAGCTGTCCGGCCAGGGGGGCAGCCGGGCGCGGGCAGCCGCGGGGTGGTCCATCTCCCAGCAGCTCCCAGTAGCGTCCGGAAGAGAATCCAGCAATACGCAAAGGAGAGGGAAGAGCCCCGGCCGGGATCCTGGCAGCCCGGTTACACTGATTAAGCTCTGGAAAGCTGCAAAGCAGAGAAATAAAATTGAAATTAAAGGTCCTAACAGGAAGGCGAGGGACTGAGGCTCCCGGGCCCTTTCCTGGCTGTTAGCCCCAGTTCTGCCGTTTTTCCTCCCCGTGCACCACTTTAGCAGCCTCTGTGGGATGGCGGTGTTTTCCGGGAGGGAGCAGAGGCCCCGTGTCCCTGCGCCGCGCGGTCGCGCCCCTCGTAAGGCCCCTGCGCCTGCCCTCTGTCCCGGTGAAGCGGCCTCATAAAGGCCAGACTCGCGGAGCTCCGGCGTGCGCGCCGCGGGCCCACCCGCAGCGTGCCAGCGCGGGGAGCCGGGACCCGCGTGCATTCGGGCGGACGTGGACGCCGGACACCGATCGGCCCGCCACGCACAGCCCCGCGCCGGCAGACGACCCCGAGGTCCGCGGGCGCAAGCCCCGACCCGCGAGGCGCGCTCTCGGGCGCGCCACCGCCCGTCACCGCCCGCGGCCCCGGCGCGGAAGGGAGCTCTGCGCGGGAGGAGGGGCGGCGTGATGGGCCCCGGCGCCGGGGCCGCGGCCGGGGGCGGCCTCAGGGCTGGGTCTGCCTTCCCGCTCCCCGGGGTCCTCACGCAGCAGCGCTTTCCTAGTGCTTTCCTGCGGGAGAAAACGGCGGGCCGCGGCTGGAGCGGGCCGCCGGCGCCGAGGGCCGCTCACCGCTCGCGCCTCGCCCGCAGGACCGGCTCTACTTCGTCATGGAGTACGTCAACGGCGGCGACCTCATGTACCACATCCAGCAGGTCGGCAGGTTCAAGGAGCCGCAGGCAGTGTGAGTAGCGCCCGAGCGCTCGGCGCCGCGGGGCCTGGGAGTGGGCGCCGCCCGGGCCGGGTCTCCCTCCGGGGCCGCGCAGCGGAGCGGCCCGGCTAGAGCGGGAGGGCCGGCCCGGGGCCTGGCACCGGGCGGCCAGGGCAGCCGCAGGGCGGGCGGCGGCGCGGAGGCCTCAGGAAGGGAGGAGCCCGGCGGCCGTGGGCCGGGCTCAGTGTCCCCAGAGGCCGGGGTGACGCCCCGGGGAGCTGCGGGCTTCTGCGGGGCCGGGAGGCAGGAATCCGCGCCGGCAGGGAGCCGCGGGCTCCGGGGAGGACGGAGAGTCCAGCGGCGGGGCCCTGGCGACCTGGAGAATCCGCCCGTATTCCAGGGCCGGGAAGTCACGGTGACGCGGAGAGGCGAAGCCCTTCGCCCCCCGTGGAGATGCGCAGTACCAGGGACCCCAGTTACCTGAGCAAACGTCCATCGGCCCGGCGACCTTCACTCTAAACCATAAACCGAGCCGCCCTTGCCCACGTGCGGTGAGCCGGCCTGGGGGACCCACCAGAGGCAGAGCAGGGCGTTCTTGGGGGCTCGCTCAAAGCAAGGTCAGGGCTGCTGGCTTCTGCTTTTATTTTTCCTTTCCGTTTTCAGAAAGCCCTCCCCTGATCCCGTCTCTCATGTTAGTTACAAAGCATTAAAACAAGCTGAGCCTCACCACGCAGAGCTGTCGGAGCCAAGGGCAGAACAGCCTCCCTCCATCAAGAAACACACGGACGTCCCACTTAGTACCTTCAATTGTATCTGTGTTGCTGGAACGTTTTACATTAAAAAAAAAAATACAAAAACAAACAAAAAAAAACAGGAGAAAGGCACCCGTGACCCCGTCTCTCTTCCCACCTCCCGCTGCACTCAGAGACGGCCCCCTGTTGAGAGTGTGGTCCTTGTCATCAGGGGTCCTTCCTCTGCTCCTATAAACACACTCATGTAAACGTGTGTGCTTACTGAAGCCTCGCGAGAGTGCTGTTTGCACAGGCAAGCTTCAGGAACTAAACACAAGCAGATTTTAAAGCCTCCTTCAGCGTTTCTTTGGAGTCTCAGATGTTGACCCGTTAGCAACTCTGAAGCGATAGCTGTAACTCCTCCCTATCCTGAATTATTTAAAGGGTGCACCAGGCCTGAGCTGTGGCCTGGGCCCCACTCCCCCAGCGCCTGGGGTGAGGCTGTGGGGGTGAGTGAGGCATTCCCAGAAGTCAGCTCACACTGACCTTTGTCTTCCGGGGCAGACACGTGTTTTCAAACCTAACTATTTTCTGTCCTTAAGGGGAAAATGGAAATTTGCTTCCGTCTACTGTAGCCCTGACACAGAACAGCCTAGCAGACAGCTACGCTTTAAAAGACTGTGCTCGAAATTTCTTTTAAGCAGTAAATTACCTGTCCACCTGCCCCAGACAAGAAGGGCTTGTTTTCAGACAGGTAACCGACCTGCCTCACTGATTGTATCAGCTCTGTCGTCTCTTGGGGAAGCTGGGGTCATAAAACCGCAGAGGGTTGGAGCTGCCTGTAGGGCAGTGCTGGCCTCTGGTGGTCAGGGTCGCCCCTTCCTGTGCCATTTTGATGCCTGATCTTGAGGGCAGCAAGTGTCCAGGAGGCCAGAGGGAACAAGCTGGACACCTGACAGACATTTTCTGTTGCAGGTTCTATGCAGCAGAGATTTCCATCGGACTGTTCTTCCTTCATAAAAGAGGAATCATTTATCGGTGTGTATCAAGGCTCTGTGCCTGCAGCACAGAGGAGGCTTTGCTGGCCCGCTGGACTCCATGGGTGTGTGGTGCTGTTGGGGGGAAAGGGGGTGTCAACATGGAGAGGAGAGTCCCCCTACCCCGTCATGGAGACCTGCTGGGACCCACCGTTCTCTGCAGCCTCTGGGCAAATGTGGACCAGCTTCTGGTTTCTGGATCTCAGAGACGGCATATTTCATTTCTGCTTCTGCAAGAAAATGAGCTTTTCTCTCCCCTGCCAGCTCCCTCCTCTGCCTTCCGTGTGGCGTGAGGGTCAGGGACCCGTGAGGGCTGAGTTTCTGCTAGTGATGCTCAGCGGAGGAGCGCGGGGAGCTGAGGCGGGCGGGGAGAGGGGGGCCATTGCTGGTTACGGTGAAGGCAGGACGTCGGCCGGCACTAACCGGAGAGTGAGCAGGACACTGCGCAGAATGAGGGGCCGAGTGCACGCAGTGCTTCTGAGCCTGCGGTTTGCACCCTGTGGGGAGCCTGAGCCCTCTGGGTGGGACAGTAACCAACCGGGGAGCGTGGGCCCTCGGAGCTGCTCAGCCGAGTCTCCAGTGATTCACCTGCCGTCAGGGTGGGAGCCACTGGCTGCGTCACTCAGTCTGGTTTCTTAAGCATCTGCTGCACCCTAGGTGGGCTTCCCAGGTTAAAGGACCCGCCTGCCGGTGCAGGAGACGTAAGAGACACGGGTTTGATCCCTGGGTTGGGGGGATCCCCTGGAGGACGGCATGACAACCCACTCCAGTATTCCTGCCTGGAGAAGCCCCTGGGCAGAGGAGCCTGGTGGGCTACAGTCCATGGGGTCACACAGAGTTGGACAGGGCTGAGGCGCCTTGGCATGCACACAAGTACCCTAGGCACTGTGCCGGGCTCTAGAGATGGAAAATCGCTAAGTGGCAGGTCCCGCCCCAGCTCTCCCAGGCCTGTAGTAAGGAGGCAAGGCGAAGCGGCTGCGGGCGGAGGTGCGCGCTGATGGCGCCTGCTCCCTTGCAGGGACCTCAAGCTCGACAACGTCATGCTGGACTCAGAAGGGCATATCAAGATCGCGGACTTTGGGATGTGCAAGGAGCACATGATGGACGGCGCCACGACCAGGACCTTCTGTGGGACCCCCGACTACATCGCCCCAGAGGTGGGCCCTCACTCGCCGTGAAGCTCGGCCGCTCGCGGGGTGTGGGTGGGGTCTGGCATCGCCCGTCAGTGTGTGAGGAGGAAATACAGAAAGAGAAAGCATGAGAGCCCCATGCGCACAGTAAGGACACGTCTTGCTTCACGGCACGTTTGTTTCTGTTACACGTATGTGTGAGGTGGGTGTGTGGTAAAATGCATTTCTTACAGTCACAGGCAAAGGAATGTAAGAACCACCATGGGACAGAGAAGGAGGGACCTTGTTTGGGAGAGGCTCCGTGTGGAAACACGGGCTCAGGGGTGGTTGCAATGATGGGATTTTAGCAAAATCAGAGTGATTTAACGTTTTGTTTCTTTACTGAAGTGTAGTTGCTTTATGATGTCTTGTTAGTTTCAGGTGTGCAGCACAGTGGTTCAGTTATTGTAAGAATATGGTCATGCTCTTTTCCATTGTAGGCGCTGTAAGACACTGAGTGTGGCTCCCTGTGCCGTGCAGTAGGTCCTTGTTGATTGTCTGCTTTGTATACGAGGTGTGCATCCGTTAATCCCGAGCTTCTAATTCGTCCCTGCCCCCCTGTCCCTTTTGGTGGCCACCAGTTTGTTGTATGCGTCAGGAAACCAGAGTGATTAGCCCATCAGACACCATGCTGTTCTACAGGTGACCCAGTGTTAAAGAACCCGCCTGCCTGTGCAGGAGATGCAGCCTCCATCCCTGGGTCAGAAGATCCCTGGAGAAGGGAATGGCAGCCTAGTCCAGTGTCCTTGCCTGGAGAATCCCACAGACAGAGGAGTGCTGGGGTCCAGCCCCGGTGGATCCAGGGAATTTGAAGGGGAGACGGTGTCAGCAATCAGGAAAACAATAGTTTGATTAAGTATTAATTAGAGATATAAAGAGGGGTTAAATAAGGATAGCTCAGTGAGAAAATTCAGTGCAGAAAAGATGCTGAATAACTTGGTTTATATGGACAACCAATAAAACTCCAAGACAAGGAGTTTGCACCACCTACGTAGGCCACCAGTGCCCACTTGAATAGCAGAGGGTGCCCTGCCTTGGGCTCCCTCTCGCGTGGGTCTTAGAAGCCAGGGTAAGTAAGTAGACATGGTGAGCCTCCATGTTCCAGATGGGAATTCAGCCAGAAAAGAAGAGAACGAAAAGAGGCCACATGGGGGAAACCAGTCTTTCCAGGAACTGGTCCGCCTCTTTATTTTTCAGGTCCGCTTATATACTTTTTGTTATACCTAGGGATGAATACAGAGTCACACGGGGTCAGCAGACCTGACCCTTATCAAAATCAGGTGCTTTATACAAATGTATACAAAGGTCTTAGGGGCTTTACATCATCTTCTGGCTATGAGGCCTGCTGACATTTTATGGCCCCTTCTTTCTGATAACGGTCAGTCAACCAGAAAACTTAATCTTTCAGGGGTGATTATTCTTAAACCAGGCGCCACCTTCTGAAGGTACCAGATAAAGTTACATTCCTATAAGGTGAGAGTGCAGGGGTTATAATCAAGAAAGGAATTTACTTAGCCTAAGGTTTAACATGATTAATATCAAAGGTTAACACTGATTTCTCCCATATATAACACACATGTTATATATGTGTATAAGGGCAGGGGATTTAACAGCAAACATTGGCCCAATAAATGAAAAACCCTTCACCAATATAATTCCTAGTCAACCCACTATACTATACTAATTATTTTCTAACTTCTCAAGAGAATCTGTATTTAGAAAGTTTAAAGCAACTTGTGCCTCTCGTGGTTGGGAGGCTGTGAACATAGGTGTGCATCCGTTAATCCCGAGCTTCTAATTCGTCCCTGCCCCCCTGTCCCTTTTGGTGGCCACCAGTTTGTTGTATGCGTCAGGAAACCAGAGTGATTAGCCCATCAGACACCATGCTGTTCTACAGGTGACCCAGTGTTAAAGAACCCGCCTGCCTGTGCAGGAGATGCAGCCTCCATCCCTGGGTCAGAAGATCCCTGGAGAAGGGAATGGCAGCCTAGTCCAGTGTCCTTGCCTGGAGAATCCCACAGACAGAGGAGTGCTGGGGTCCAGCCCCGGTGGATCCAGGGAATTTGAAGGGGAGACGGTGTCAGCAATCAGGAAAACAATAGTTTGATTAAGTATTAATTAGAGATATAAAGAGGGGTTAAATAAGGATAGCTCAGTGAGAAAATTCAGTGCAGAAAAGATGCTGAATAACTTGGTTTATATGGACAACCAATAAAACTCCAAGACAAGGAGTTTGCACCACCTACGTAGGCCACCAGTGCCCACTTGAATAGCAGAGGGTGCCCTGCCTTGGGCTCCCTCTCGCGTGGGTCTTAGAAGCCAGGGTAAGTAAGTAGACATGGTGAGCCTCCATGTTCCAGATGGGAATTCAGCCAGAAAAGAAGAGAACGAAAAGAGGCCACATGGGGGAAACCAGTCTTTCCAGGAACTGGTCCGCCTCTTTATTTTTCAGGTCCGCTTATATACTTTTTGTTATACCTAGGGATGAATACAGAGTCACACGGGGTCAGCAGACCTGACCCTTATCAAAATCAGGTGCTTTATACAAATGTATACAAAGGTCTTAGGGGCTTTACATCATCTTCTGGCTATGAGGCCTGCTGACATTTTATGGCCCTTTCTTTCTGATAACGGTCAGTCAACCAGAAAACTTAATCTTTCAGGGGTGATTATTCTTAAACCAGGCGCCACCTTCTGAAGGTACCAGATAAAGTTACATTCCTATAAGGTGAGAGTGCAGGGGTTATAATCAAGAAAGGAATTTACTTAGCCTAAGGTTTAACATGATTAATATCAAAGGTTAACACTGATTTCTCCCATATATAACACACATGTTATATATGTGTATAAGGGCAGGGGATTTAACAGCAAACATTGGCCCAATAAATGAAAAACCCTTCACCAATATAATTCCTAGTCAACCCACTATACTATACTAATTATTTTCTAACTTCTCAAGAGAATCTGTATTTAGAAAGTTTAAAGCAACTTGTGCCTCTCGTGGTTGGGAGGCTGTGAACAATCACATGTGGCTGGACGAACCTGTCAGGCAGGCTAGAGAACCTTCAGAGGAGTTTGTGGATTGAAGCACTCTTGTCACACCCAGGAATTTTATTAACTGGAGCTCAAAGTTAACTCATTTTCGGAGATGGTGGGGGACAGCCCCCGAAATGAAGTGAGAGCATAAAGCAGTAAAGTAGGCAGACTCTGGTTTTGGGGGTAGATGCTCGAGAATTTCCAGGGGGACTCCTGAGGCTCGATCCCGCCTTTAACTATGCCGAGCCTCCTTCCTCATGACCTTTGCCATGGGCGGAGTTCCTCATGCTGGCTCCTGGCAGAGGAGCCTGGTGGGCTGCAGCCCATGGGGTCACAAAGAGTCAGACACAGCTGAGCGACGGAACAGCACGGGAGTGCCCTCAGCAGCACACTGGTGTGGATGCTGGAGCCCCCTGGGACGAGCATACCCGGGGTCTGGCAGAGTGGCTGCTGGACTTGTGTGTTGACGGCAGGGGCCGTGCTGCTCTGGCTTTGTCATAACACATGGAGCAGCTTTCTTCCTATTATGAAGCTCCCTGCATGCCAGTGACTGGGTGGGCTACCACCGTGGGTTGCTGTGTGGCCCGCTTTCTGCCCTGTGGACGGCACAGTCCCTCCCCCACTGAGCTCCAGCTTGGAGCAGATGATGAATTCCAAGTTAAGGCCAACCATCAGCTCTTTGTAGGGCTCTCATGTTAGCTGTTGGTGACACTGTGGTTTCTATTCAACGTGCTGCCTCACGCATTTATCTTTGAGGCAGTAGCGAGAGCAAGACATGAGCTTGGCGATCCGACCAATGTGCGCGCCAATCCAGACTTTATTATTGATAGGCTATGGGAGCTCAAGCAAGTTACCTAACCTCTCCGAGCCTCTGTTTCTGCATGGCAAGTCAGGGACAATACTGTGTTCCCTGCAGAGTTGCTCTGAGAACTAAAGGTGCCTGGTACAGTGTTTGTACCTGGAACCCTCTATTACAGCCATTATTCCCAAACTGAAGCTAACTTTTATTCCTTTGTCAAGGGCTTTTTGGGTGTGTGTGTGTAGCTTGTTATGTTCCTAGTATAGAAACATAGGCTTAGAATATTTACTTAAAAACTTAAATTCTGAATTACATGTCCAGTTATTCTCTTGATCCTTAATCTGCCTAACCTCTTTACCTGCAAAGAACTCACACTTTAGCTCCTCCAGGTATATCATGAGTTTAAATATTTTTCAAATGTGAAGGATAAAGAGATGTGCGTCCAAGGCCAGTGGTGGCCGGGAGGAGGCACCCCGCATCCGAGGTCAGGGCTACGGCTGGGTGGAGCTACCCCGCGTCCAAGGCCAGAGGCAGCCAGAGGGAGACACCCCGCATCTGTGTCCGAGGTCAGGGGCGGCCAGAAGAAGCCACCTCGCGCTCGAGGCCAGGGGCAGCAGCTGGGAGGAGCCACCTCGTGCCTGAGGCCAGGGGCGGTAACCCTGAGGAGCCACCCCGAGCTTGAGCCTGAGGCCAGGGACAGCAGCTGAAAGGAGCCACCCACGCCCGAGGCCAGGGCTGGTGGCCAGGAGGATCAACCCGAGGAGCGGTGGCTTCACAAGAACAGGAGGGCCTAGAGGAGCTATCCCACATTGAAGGTCAGGAAGGTGGTGGTAAGGAGACCTGACTCATTCAAGGTAAGAAACAGCAGCTGGCTTTGCTTGAGCAGCCGTGAAAAGATACCCCACGCTCAAGGTAAGAGAAACCCAAGTAAGATGGTAGGTGTTGCAAGAGGGCATCAGAGGGCAGACACACTGAAACCATACTCACAGAAAACTAGTCACACTAGGACCACAGCCTTGTCTAACTCAATGTAATCAAGCCATGCCTGTGGGGCAACCCAAGACAGGCGGGTCATGGTGGAGAGGGCTGACAGAACGTGGTCCACTGGAGAAGGGAATGGCAAGCCACTTCAGTATTCTTGCCTTGAGAACCCCATGAACAGCATGAAGAGGCAAAATGATAGGATACTGAAAGAGGAA
>SJYG01000581.1:583824-604884 GCA_006410535.1 Litocranius walleri | reverse complement strand
TCAGCCACCCCGGATGGGTGCCCTGCTGAGTGCAGGCGCATTGACCTCCTTGACGTCAGTCTACTCTGCAAGCTCGGTGCTGCTGGCCCTGTTTCCCAGATGGCGAGCCAGAGGGGCAGAGGTCTGTTTACTTCCCTGTGGGCTCAAGTCCTCCACCGGCAGGCAACCTAGGCTCCTCAGTCCCCCACAGGCGGTCCTGGCCGGAGGCCACCTGGGGATGGACACCTGCCCTCTTCCGGACCTGGCCGTGTCCTCCAAGCCTCTGTTCAGGCCCGGCTGTGTCCTCTGAGCTGGCTGACTCTGGAATTCTGTGGCTGCGTTTGTTGGCCCTTCCGTTGAAGATTTGTTTAAATCTTTTTAAAATGGGGCCAAGAGCACTGAATTCCTTTTCACCTTTTATGTGGCAAATTGCCCTGGGCCGTGGGGAGGACAGGTGGGTGTCTGGGCCGAGATGGCGCACAGTGTTCCCACTGCGGCGCCTGGGCCACACTCCTGAACCATCCCCTCGTTCGTTCTGACGACAGTCCTGGGGGTAAGAGGCACAGTGCCTGTTCTGCAGACAAAGAAAAGGAGGGCTGGCCTGTAGGGGCTTGCAGACCACAGGTGGCAGGGCAGGCTCCAGGGCGCCCCCCTCGAAGGGCTGCCTGTGTCCCTCACGCCGTTGCTCTGAGGGTGCCGCACGCATCTGTGAGGACTCACCGGACTGTGAAACTCTGAAAAGCTTCCATTCTGGCTGATAAAGATCTCACTGGCACATAATGTGTTCCTAATGCCTGGTTCGTTCTGTCACTGCACAAGTGATTGTCTTATTCAGATGCACCAGGAGCATTGAGAACTGCACCGTGCTCAGCAGAGGAGGCCTGAGATGATGGGGGGTTGGGGGTCCAACAGGGGCGCCGAGCAGTGAGTCAGGCCCCCCACCTGCCGCCCCATGGGAGACCAGTGACCAGGCTGCCGTGCGAGCTCGAGAGCCCCTCGCGAGGCCAGAGGCTGACGGCCACGCGTTGATTCTGGGTTGATTCAGCTCTGCTGTCTGGTAGCCCCACGCAGACAGGATGTCTCCGAGAAGGGAAGAGTTCTGTTTGATTTTGCGACTTTTTTTTTATCGTTGTTGAGTCAACTCTGGCTATTGCTCTGCTCTTTTAAGAACTCAGGGTGACGTCTGTAAAACGGGAATCATCACAGTGCTGTTTTCAAAGCGCCACTTCGAGGACTAGGTTTTGCCCATAGTAAGCTTGGCCTCCAAGAAGGGCTTCATACAGTTGTGTCTCTAATTTGACGGTTGTTTCAATGATCTGCTGCTGTGTAACCACCCCAAGACTTAAGGGCTTGAAACTGTTATGCTCCGAGTCCAAGTCTCTGAATAGACTGAGAGAACAAGTCCACCACGGCAATGCAAAGGCGAGAAGGGAGTTTGTTTACTGCTAACTCGAGTTAGGGCACTCTGCCACATCCAGCACAGTGGAGGAAGGCAAGAGGGCCCCGAGCCCTGAAGTACAGCAGTATTTATAGACTTAGAGCAAAGACAGGGAGTTGGCAAGGGCGGATTGGTTGCAAGGGGTTCTTGGCATCTATTAATTGGCTAAATTTTGCCCATGCGGGCTCGCTTAAGGGACTTTTTGTGTTATCTGGGCTAGCTCTAACCAGGCTATGGGGAGTATGCTGACTGGCTGAGTCTCAAGGTTGGGGGAATGATGATCTCAGCTCCTTCTGGGCAGTGACCCAGCTTTTTCTGTGATTGTGGCTCTGGCTACTTTAGTCCTTGAAGCTTGTCATGGCTTCTGTCAGGTCTCAACAGAAACTACAACTGAGTTAACACTGGGATTCTTCGAGTCAGGACTCAGCAGGAACATGCTGGGCGGCACGGCCCGCCGGGCTCTGGCTCTTGGACAAGGCCCCTGGGTCCTCCTCTATGTGGTCTGCCCTGCGTGAGAGTTCTCCTCCTCAGTGGCTTATTCAGGGCTTCCGAGGACCTCGCTGAGGCCCCTTGGGCTGCACCTGGAGCTCAGTTGCTGTATCATGCCCCCCACGTCCTCTGGGTCAGAGCATGTTCACAGGCAGCTCTGTGTCCAGGGGAGACACGTAAGTGCAAGATCCTGGTGGAGGTGAGGCCTGTCCCCCCACAGAGGCCGTCCAGGATCGTGGGGGGAGTCCCCTGCACAGCTGGCCTTGAGCTCCATGTCAGAGAACCCTCAGAACACTCCTTGAAGGGGGCAGGTCTCAAAGGCGCCCAGGACCCAGGCAGGAGGCCCCCGCTCTGGTTACCCAGCTGGGATCAGAAAGTGTCTTCTGCTAAGAGCTAGAGAGAAAATGTTTTGGGTTTTGCCTTCATCTAAATTTTAGATTTCACCAATTTGAGCAACTGTTCCTGCCAAAAGGCTCAAAGACTGATCATCTTTTTTAACATTTTTCCATTTGCATTTAAACAATTTAAAACCATGCTCAGCTCCCAGGCTGCACACGGAGGGCTCGCTGGATTTGGGCTGCGTACAGGCCGAGGCAGACTGTCGCCTCCCTTACAGCGCCCTCCTCAGCTTCCTCAGTTGGAGTCCCTACAGCTCTGGGGTCCACAGGGCCAGAGGGACCCGTCACCCGCTCTGAGAATCCCTCCCAGGTTGGAGCCCTGGGTTTTCCCCATCTCCTCCGTGTCCCTGCTCCCGAGCTCGCCAGGCCCTGGCCGCCCCCGTGGATACGGGAGACGCGTCTGGTGCAAGGTGGCTCAGGTGGGATTAAAGCTCAGCCTCGGTTACTGTGTCATATTCTTAGTGCATCTCACTGTGAGAAGGTTCTTGAAAATTTCATGTTGGGAGAAGAGAAAGACTGAAGGTGTCTCGTTCTTTTGACGCAGCAGGAAATGTGGAAGTTACTTTGGCGTGGGGCTGAAGAGGCCGCGGGGCCCAGGGCAGCTGGGGTGGTGTTTCTCCAGCCCTGGTGGTTCCACGGCCAGCTCCCTGCCTTATCCCTCGACGAGCAAGTGTTGCAGAGGAGCTGGAGAGAGACTGGCCAAAGTAAGAGCTTAGAGCTTTACCACAGAGCCTTGAAATGGGGCTGCTCTCTCCCCGGGTAACTCTGTGTGCCTGACGCCTCATCCAAGGACCACTGACGGCCTGCTAGAGCACATTCCAGAACCAGACACACCAGGTGTGTGGGCGCGGGGGTCTTCCCACCAGATGAGAAGTCTGGCGGTTTATTCAGAATTTTACATGTGCCTCCTTCAGAATCCACACAGCCCTTGTGGAAGACAGTTTGGCAGTTTCTTACAAAGCTAAACAGTCTTCACCGTACGGTGCTGGCTTCTTGCTCCTAAGTGTTTACCCAGACGAACTGAAAACGTGTGTCTGCACAAAAGCCCGCAGACACACGTTTACAGCGGCTTTGGTTGTAGCAACCAAACCCCGGGTGCTGGCGAGACCCCCTCCCGCAGGTGAGTGAGTACATGATGGATGGTGGAATGTTATTCAACACTCAAGAGAGGAGCTCTCAAGCCCTGAAAAAACCCGGGAGAGCCTCAGTACACACGCCTGAGTGAAAGAGGCCAGCCTGAAAACACTGCTCAGGCTCAGCTCTCGGTGTCTGGAAGAGGCCAGACTAGAAGACCGTGAGAAAGACGAGTCATCGCTGTGGTCCGGGAGGGGGGCGGGGCACAGAGGAGTCTGAGGACGCGGAGACTCTCGAGTACAGTGAGGGCACTCGTCATGGTACATCTTCAAAGACCCGCAGGACGCGCAGGCCAAGGGAGAGCCCTGGCGTAAACCTGGGCTCGGGATCATGAGATGTGGCTGCAGGTCCCTCGGCTGTGACAGAGGAGCCACCGTGGCCCAGGGCACGGAGGCCAAGGCCAGATGTCCCGGGTTCAAGTCCCAGCTTTGCGCCTGACTGGCTGTTCAGCCCGAGGCTGAACTAGGCTGCTTAACCTGTCTGCACCTCCTTCTTCATCTTTGGAACGGGCTGCTCCTGCTGCCGGCGTCTCATGAGGGCTCCATGTAACGAAAGAGAGGAGCCCCCGGGGGTCACAGTCCTGATTGTTGCTGCTCTCAACTGCGTCTGAAGCCGTTCACGCTGCCCTCGATTCCACGAAGGCCCATCCGCTTCAGGCAGGTCGTGCAGCCCCGGCCCAGGACGGTGGGGTCGGGGGCGGGGTTGGTCTTAGAGTGACATCCTTCCAGCTGCTGCTGGCCTGTGGCCTCCTAAGAGGCCAAGGCTGCCCTCTGCCCCTGCCCCTTCCTCCCTGGTCCTGAGCCCAGGCTGCCAGAAAGCCGTTCATACCCTGCTTAAAAGACAGGCAACATCCCGACGCCCTGAACACATGGCTCGAGGGGCTGTAGTAACGGTCACGATGACAGACGGCTGTGGAGCTGGTGGCCGGGCCCCGGGCCACCTCTGCCTCCCGTGTGCCGCTGGGAGGCCGCCGGCTCCAGCCTTCCTGCGAGCCTGCCTCTCCTGTCGCAAGTTTCCTGCGACAGGAACCATGTCACCAGGGCAGCCCTCACTGGGGTCTGCAGGGCACCGGGCATCTCCCAGGCTGGGCTGTGCTCCCATTGCCAGAGACCCTGTGCCCGTCCCCTTTGGGGACAGACCCAAGGTAGCCTCCCGTCCACACTGCTGCCCCCAAGCAATGGCCTTGGCCCAGAGCTGGCTTCCTGGGTGGGTGGGAGCAGGGCCCCCGGACTGGATGGTGGGAGCCGGTAGGATTCAGACAGTCTGGACCAGCCCTGCCAGATGGAATAAAATGCAAGCCAGAACTGCTTTCAAGCAGCCATGTGTCTGAAAAAAGAAAGAGGGCAAGTTAGTTCTAATATATCTTATTGAACCCAGTATATCCAAGGTAAACCCTTCTCTGCGGGCTGTTCTGCACTTGGGGGTTTTGCACTCAGAGTGCATTCCATTTCACTGCTGCTTCTCAGAAGCTCGGAGCCGCACGTGGCGGAGCGGCTGCTCAGAGAGGCAGCGCGGGTCTCCCAGCTCACGGGGCTGGGAACCGGTGCCCTAGGCCTGTGCTTCTAGGCACTCGGCTCTTTCATGGGCTCCTTTTTTAACAGGTTCCCCTTTGCAGAGAGGTGGAGGTGTTTGTTAATAGCAGCTCACTGGGGGCAAAGTCTGCTTCTTGCTAAATGAGAGTGTGTGGCGCTGAGGTCACCACCTCCCTGGCAACTCAGAGCCGTCTCATCCCATCCAGTGCAAAGCTGGCGTGATGGAATCTCAGGGTCCCCAGGAGGAAATGCTCCCGCTAACCCCTAAGGCTGTCCTGTTACTAACACCTGCACGTGCTGTGGGGTTCAGAGCGGCCTCGGGCGCTCCAAGCAGGGCTGGCTGGCCAGCTCCAGGGGCTGACCAAGGCCGTCGCCTCAGAGGACGCGGCAGGGTTCTCAGCACCAGTCAGGAGAGCCTAACTCTGCGAACATAGACCGCAAGGAGCGAGTCAATGCAAGAGTCAGGACAAGCAGCGTGGAAAGCTTCAGGTGGCCTTCAGGGTGCGTTCTGGCCAGAGCCAGAGTTCCGCACCCTGGACCTCTGACAATTACCTGAAGGCGGGGGCACCTTCCAGCCCCCGATCAGGCGGGCCTGGGTGGTGAGATGCTCGGATGTGTGTGGAAGTGGAGTTCGAGGTAAAGCTGGTTCCCTACCCAGGCCGCAGTTCAGCCTCATGGGTCACACAGCAGCGTGGGGCCTCCGCAGAGCCTGTGTTCAAAATAAAAACTGAAACAGATACACAACAGCTTTCCTGTACAGCTCAGAGAGCCGTATTCAACATCCTATAATAACCTAAATGGGAAAGAATTTTAAAAAACATATATGCGTGTGCGTGTGTGTGCGTGCGCGCGTGTGTATGTGTGTGCGTGTGTGTGTGTGTGTGCGTGTGTAGTCTTCCCTGGTGGCTCAGATGGTTAGAAACCTGCCGTTTGATATCTGGGTCAGGAAGATCCCTGGAGGAGGGCATAGCAGCCGACTCCAGTCTTCTTGCCTGGAGAATCCCATGGGCAGAGGAGCCTGGTGGGCTACAGTCCGTGGGGTCACAAGAGAGTCGGACACGACTGCAGTGACTTAGCACAAACACATGCATATGTAACAGGATCACTTTGCTCTATGCCTGAAGCTCACGACATTGTGAATCAACTACCCTTCTATTAAAAATTCTTAAAGAACAAACACTAAAACACTGATTAATGAGAACAGATTGCAGGGCCTCGCTTTTATATAGTTACAAGAACAAATTTTACTCAAGGGCTTTTGAAATATAGTTACAACAACTGGAATGATGATTTTGAATCTTGTTAAACTAATCCTCAGAGCCCTTTGATTCATATTTTATTAATCCCAGTGTGAGTGGTTCCGTGTATTTGAAAGCCATAAATTGTAGTTTTAAAACAAATATGTCAATATTCAGAGCACAGCTTATTATCTGTTTGGTTTCGGGCAAGTTTCACAAGCGCTGTGCCTCTCGGTTCTGTCCCCTGAAGCCTGAGAACAGCGGTCGTTGCGGCTCCCTGGGCCACACAGTGCGCAGTGTGTCTGACACGCTAGGGACTGGGCGAGCGAGCCCTCCTCTCCCAGGCAGCATCTGGGGCTCCTTTACTCACCCAGGTCAGGCCATCGGGGACTGGTAGGACTCCAGCATTTCATGTCATCAGGGAATAAACCAGGGACCCATTTTCTTAGGGTTTTTGTGCTTTTCATGTTTGTACTTTCTGAGTTTTCAGACAAGAACAGTCTTCAAGAGAAACTAAGGCCTCTCTGCAGGCCCCTCTGGCTCTCCTTGTCTTGCCAAGGAAAAGAGCTCTGAAGCTGCCACATCCACGCGTGCGCCCCCTGCTCCCACCCACACGGAGCCAGGTGCACCCCCTCCTCATGCCCCAGCGAGAAAGAGTGACTCGTTAAAAGAGCGGGGTGGGCGGACATACAGGAAGTTAGCTGATGTCCCAGGACATTGCTTAGACGTAGGGGAAACATAGCCTAGGGTACGCCAGAGTCTGCTAGGACACCCGAGTCCACTAGGGCACCTTGGAGTCCACTAGGGTACCTCGGAGTCTGCTAGGGCACCCCGGAGTCTACTAGGGCACCCCGGAGTCCCCTAGGACACCCCAGAGTCCTCTAAGGCACCCCAGAGTTGCCTAGGGCATCCCAGAGTCCACTAGGGCACCCAGGAGTCCTCTAAGGCACCCCAGAATCCACTAGGACAACCCAGGGTCCTCTAGGGCACCCCGGAGTCCGCTAGGGCACCCCGGAGTCCAGAGTCCACTAGGGCACCTTGGAGTCCTCTAGGGCACCCCGGAGTCCACTATGGCACCCCGGGGTCCAGAGTCCACTAGGGCACCTCGGAGTCCTCTAGGGCATCCCAGAGTCCACTAGGGCAACCCGGGGTCTTCTAGGGCATCCCAGAGTCCGCTAGGGCATCCCAGGGTCCTCTAGGGCGTCCCAGGGTCTTCTAGGGCATCCCAGAGTCCTCTAGGGCACCCCAGAGTCTACTATGGCACCTCGGAGTCCAGAGTCCACTAGGGCACCTCGGAGTCCTCTAGGGCATCCCAGAGTCCTCTAGGGCATCCCAGGGTCCTCTAGGGCACCCCGGAGTCCACTAGGGCACCCCGGAGTCCACTATGGCACCCCGGGGTCCAGAGTCCACTAGGGCACCTCGGAGTCCTCTAGGGCATCCCAGAGTCCACTAGGGCAACCCGGGGTCTTCTAGGGCATCCCAGAGTCCGCTAGGGCATCCCAGGGTCCTCTAGGGCGTCCCAGGGTCTTCTAGGGCATCCCAGAGTCCTCTAGGGCACCCCAGAGTCTACTATGGCACCCCGGAGTCCAGAGTCCACTAGGGCACCTCGGAGTCCTCTAGGGCATCCCAGAGTCCTCTAGGGCATCCCAGGGTCCTCTAGGGCACCCTGGAGTCCTCTAGGGCACCCCAGAGTCCACTAGGGCACCCCGGAGTCTGCTAGGGCATCCCAGAGTCCGCTAGGGCATCCGGAGTCCAGAGTCCACTAGGGCATCCCAGGGTCCTCTAGGATACCCCGGAGTCCACTAGGGCACCCCAGAGTCCACTAGGGCATCCGGAGTCCGCTATGGCACCCCGGAGTACTCTAAGGTACCCCAGAATCCACTAGGACAACCCGGAGTCCTCTAGGGCATCCCAGAGTCCAGTTTGTCGGCAGAGCTGCAGGTGGTGGTACTGAGTACCTGTCAGAACCCTCACCCAAGTCCTGCGGTGCAACCACTGTCAGCAACGTGTGTGCTCAGGCCCACAGCCTACTTGTGAGGCAGTGTCTCTTAGAAACCCGAGTCAGTACTACCCCGTTTCCCAGGGTGGGGCAGGGGCCTGGAGCCACCTGCACGTCTGAGAGTCTCCAGGGGGTAGAGGGGTGAGCGGGGAACAAGGTCTCTGGGCCGTCACCAGCTGCAGCCAGCCGTTTCATTTTACTCAAGTACTTAAACCAAATCTAAGATGTCACGTCACACCCGCAGACACATCTCTGAGGCACACGGACAGTGCATGCTTCTCACTTCTAACGGTGCATGCTTCTCACTTCTAACTGAAGGACACTTTGTAACTAACCCTCAGACCTTGTACACCAGGGAAGTATTAGCAACAATCCTCTAACATCATCCAACCTCAAGACTATTTTAGTTTTACTAACTTCTTTTTACAGTTGGTTTGAATCAAGATTCAGACAAGGTCCAGCTCGTACATTTGATTATATTTTGCATCTCTCTGCAAGACACTGCAAAACGTCAGTCCTTCAGCACATGCCCTCAGGCCTATTGAGCAGCACAAGGAAACTGGAATTCCCCTTTATCCTCCTCCTCCTCATCACCACCTTTATTATTTTCAGCAAAATTCTGTGTCACAGTCTGCCTCCAGGTGGGTTCAGAAGAAGAGTCCAGGGGGTCCAGAGCTCTCATGGGGCAAGAGTTCTCTGCGTGTCTGATCTGAAAGGTCCCTTCAAACCCAGCGACAAGCATCGTCACCACCTCGTGTGGAGAACAGTGTAAACACCTGCACGCTTGCCTTCCCTGTTCGCTCACTGAATGCAGTTGACGTGTTTGCCTTCTCACAGATAATCGCCTATCAGCCGTACGGGAAGTCCGTGGACTGGTGGGCCTATGGCGTCCTGTTGTACGAGATGTTGGCCGGGCAGGTGAGTTTCACGTTTTCACGCTCGTGTGCGGCCGCGTGGTGTGACGGCTGCAGGTCTGTCAGGCCAAGGTCGTGGGACGCAGCCGATTCCGGTCGGACTTCCCTGATCCTGGCGAGAGCGGGAGAAATGGTGCCAAGCTCATCTGATCGTAAGAGCCCCGTTGGCGGGGTGCAGATGCGGCAGCTTTCTCGCCACCCACTGAAGCCCCCGCACGGTGCAGACGGCAGCTGCCTGCTGCGCTTCCGTGTCTCAGCCAGGGCCGGGGTGAGGTGCGTGGTTCTCCAGAAACCACCAGCTGCTGCATGTGTGGAGACAGAGTCATTGTCGAAGGAAGATGTTAGTTAAACCCGAAGAGGTGTTTCAATAGCTTCTCCGTCTGCCCTTATCTCTCCCTGGGTAATTTATTGTACTTTTCATAGAAGTCAGCAAGGCTGAACCTCCAGCTGAGAAAAGGAAGACTAGGCTCCTCTTGGCCATGTGACCCAGGTCAGATCACCAAGGGCACCGCAGCCCGAGTCCCTCTTTCTAAGATTTGGCTTCCTGTCCATGTCACTAGGCTCGGGACACAAGCCGCCATTGGCAGATGACCCCCAAGCCTCAGTGGGTTAGCAGCAACAGGGGCACGTCCGTCTCAGGGTCTCGGGGCATGCCTGTGGGTGGGGAGCTCAGCCCGTGGTCGTCCATGGACCACGCTGCTCCTGGCTGTGGCTCCACCACCTAGGGCCTCGGGTTCCACCGCTGCATCCTCCTTACTCAACTGGCCGGTGGAGAGAGGGGGACAGAGTGTTGAGGGGCCAGCCTGGAGCCCACATGCGGCTCTCCTGCCTGCGCTGGGCTGGCCATGGGCCCCCGAGAGGCAGAGGGCTTGCCACGAGCTCGGCGTGGGGCTGCAGGGCTGGGGAGCCCCAGGCACATCTCGGCCGTTTCTACTGATGATTCTCTCCAGGCAGCTTCTGGTGACCTCTCAGCCCTCTAGGGGCTTCCCTGGGGGCTCAGCTGGTAAAGAATCCTCCTGCAATGAGGGAGACCTGGGTTCGATCCCTGGGTTGGGAAGATCCCCTGGAGAAGGGAAAGCCTTCCCACCCAGTAGTCTGGCCTGGAGAATTCCATGGACTCTATAGTCCACGAGGTCACAAAGAGTCAAACACGACTAAGCACCTTTCTCTTTGCCATCAGCCTCCAAGAGGGCCGAGGAGTTTGCCCTCCGTAGCTAAGAGCCTTCGTAGGAGAAAATGTAAATAAAACCCCCAAAGAAGTCTCTGAATCTTTGTTCTTGGGAAAGAGTCACCCTTTCTGACAAGTCACCTCCATCAACTCACTTATTATCCATTCAACGCGGATGTATTAAATGTGCCTGGTGAAGGTTCTGAGCAGCACACAGACCTGACCTTCAGGAAGCCTGCAGTCTAGAGAGAGACCAGGAGCTTTCCAGGCTGAGCGACAGCAAGCGGAGGCCCTGGGCGCAGGTGTCTGGTGATGCTGGAGAGCCGGCAGGACGCCGCGGGGGTGGGGCTGGAGTGGAGTGAGGAGGACCCTAGGGCAGAGCGGGGAGGGCGCCTGGCCCAGGGCCTGGGGGTCAGGCGACCGCCGGCTTCCCGCTGGGCTGGGAGACCCCACCGCCCGCCCGTGGCCTCTCCTGCTTTGATTGCGTCATACATCTCAGAGACACTAAAACAGCCTTTAAGTATTAAGAAATAAGAGGTTCTACCTATATTGGGTCATTATTTCTCAGTGATGTTAACACTTGGTATTAAGAAAGGGGCTTGTGTATTATTTATTTAGGTTTTCTCCCCTCAAGGAAACATTCTTTTTAAGATTAAATACCTCAGTTTGTAAACACAGAAAAGCCAGTTCCACAGCAGCATTGTCAGCGGGACGGCAGCTGACAAATCTCAAGTTTGCCTCCATCCAGCTTGCCTGGAGAATGCCAGGGACAGGGGAGCCTGGTGGGCTGCCGTCTGTGGAGTCGCACAGAGTCGGACACGACTGAGCGACTCAGCAGCAGCAGCTAATTTCCCCTTTCGAACTTTGACAGTAAAACTGGCTGAATTGTCAGCCCCGTGGGAGGCGTCTATTCACGAAGCCACAGAAAGCTGAGTTCCCTTCCTTGATCCATGCAAACGACCCGACTCGAGTCCAGGCAGCAAGGCCGCTTTCCCTGATTAACACTTGGCGTGTGGCAGCCGCAAGGCTGGGGGTGACACGTCGGGATCCGTTTCCAAGGGTGCCTGTTACAGGAGAGATGGGCTGGTCATTGCTGGCCGGGGGAGACGGTCCCCACTCAGGTCTGTGGCCAGGTTGCCCCGCCACCCCCTCCGCCGTCCTGTCCCCCCTCCATCCCCAGGCCTCCTGGGGCGTCCTCCCTGGAGAGCTCCTCCTGGGCCGGCCTCCGAGGCCTCAGACTCGAAGATTCCCAGAAACAGTGGCTTCTAAACACTCAGACTCATGTCCATGGAGTTGGTGATGCCGTCCAACCTTCTCATCCTCTGTCCCCTCCTTCTCCTGCCCTTAGTCCATCCCAGGCCTTACAAATAGCTGAGAAAAGAGAAGAACTGAAAGGCAAAGGAGAGAGGGAAAGATATACCCAACTGAATGCAGAGTTCCAAAGAATACCAAGGAGAGATAAGAAAGCCTATGTAAGTGAATGATGCAAAGAACTAGAGGAAAATAATAGAATGGGAAAGCCTAGAGATCTCTTCAAGAAAATCAGAGATACCCAGGGAATATTTCATGCAAAAATGGGCTCGATAAAGGACCGAGATGGTATGGACCTAAGAGAAGCAGAAGAGATTAAGAACAGGTTAATGGATTAATTATAATTTATTTGCAAATCGTTAGAAGCATCACTCAAAAGCATTTTCCCTAAAGGTTTTTGGGGTTGCCCAGGGCAAGATAATTAAAGGGACAGAGGAAACAATGGAAAACACACTCAACCACTAGCCTAATTAAAAGTAATCAGCCCGCGAGAAGAGCAGCCTGCACGTGCAAGGAGCTGTGTGTGTGCGTGTGTAGTCTTCCCTGGTGGCTCAGATGGTTAGAAACCTGCCGTTTGATATCTGGGTCAGGAAGATCCCTGGAGGAGGGCATAGCAGCCGACTCCAGTCTTCTTGCCTGGAGAATCCCATGGGCAGAGGAGCCTGGTGGGCTACAGTCCGTGGGGTCACAAGAGAGTCGGACACGACTGCAGTGACTTAGCACAAACACATGCATATGTAACAGGATCACTTTGCTCTATGCCTGAAGCTCACGACATTGTGAATCAACTACCCTTCTATTAAAAATTCTTAAAGAACAAACACTAAAACACTGATTAATGAGAACAGATTGCAGGGCCTCGCTTTTATATAGTTACAAGAACAAATTTTACTCAAGGGCTTTTGAAATATAGTTACAACAACTGGAATGATGATTTTGAATCTTGTTAAACTAATCCTCAGAGCCCTTTGATTCATATTTTATTAATCCCAGTGTGAGTGGTTCTGTGTATTTGAAAGCCATAAATTGTAGTTTTAAAACAAATATGTCAATATTCAGAGCACAGCTTATTATCTGTTTGGTTTCGGGCAAGTTTCACAAGCGCTGTGCCTCTCGGTTCTGTCCCCTGAAGCCTGAGAACAGCGGTCGTTGCGGCTCCCTGGGCCACACAGTGCGCAGTGTGTCTGACACGCTAGGGACTGGGCGAGCGAGCCCTCCTCTCCCAGGCAGCATCTGGGGCTCCTTTACTCACCCAGGTCAGGCCATCGGGGACTGGTAGGACTCCAGCATTTCATGTCATCAGGGAATAAACCAGGGACCCATTTTCTTAGGGTTTTTGTGCTTTTCATGTTTGTACTTTCTGAGTTTTCAGACAAGAACAGTCTTCAAGAGAAACTAAGGCCTCTCTGCAGGCCCCTCTGGCTCTCCTTGTCTTGCCAAGGAAAAGAGCTCTGAAGCTGCCACATCCACGCGTGCGCCCCCTGCTCCCACCCACACGGAGCCAGGTGCACCCCCTCCTCATGCCCCAGCGAGAAAGAGTGACTCGTTAAAAGAGCGGGGTGGGCGGACATACAGGAAGTTAGCTGATGTCCCAGGACATTGCTTAGACGTAGGGGAAACATAGCCTAGGGTACGCCAGAGTCTGCTAGGACACCCGAGTCCACTAGGGCACCTTGGAGTCCACTAGGGTACCTCGGAGTCTGCTAGGGCACCCCGGAGTCTACTAGGGCACCCCGGAGTCCCCTAGGACACCCCAGAGTCCTCTAAGGCACCCCAGAGTTGCCTAGGGCATCCCAGAGTCCACTAGGGCACCCAGGAGTCCTCTAAGGCACCCCAGAATCCACTAGGACAACCCAGGGTCCTCTAGGGCACCCCGGAGTCCGCTAGGGCACCCCGGAGTCCGCTAGGGCACCCCAGAGTCCAGAGTCCACTAGGGCACCTTGGAGTCCTCTAGGGCACCCCAGAGTCCACTAGGGCACCCCGGAGTCCACTATGGCACCCCGGGGTCCAGAGTCCACTAGGGCACCTCGGAGTCCTCTAGGGCATCCCAGAGTCCACTAGGGCAACCCGGGGTCTTCTAGGGCATCCCAGAGTCCGCTAGGGCATCCCAGGGTCCTCTAGGGCGTCCCAGGGTCTTCTAGGGCATCCCAGAGTCCTCTAGGGCACCCCAGAGTCTACTATGGCACCCCGGAGTCCAGAGTCCACTAGGGCACCTCGGAGTCCTCTAGGGCATCCCAGAGTCCTCTAGGGCATCCCAGGGTCCTCTAGGGCACCCTGGAGTCCTCTAGGGCACCCCAGAGTCCACTAGGGCACCCCGGAGTCTGCTAGGGCATCCCAGAGTCTGCTAGGGCATCCGGAGTCCAGAGTCCACTAGGGCATCCCAGGGTCCTCTAGGATACCCCGGAGTCCACTAGGGCACCCCAGAGTCCACTAGGGCATCCGGAGTCCGCTATGGCACCCCGGAGTACTCTAAGGTACCCCAGAATCCACTAGGACAACCCGGAGTCCTCTAGGGCATCCCAGAGTCCAGTTTGTCGGCAGAGCTGCAGGTGGTGGTACTGAGTACCTGTCGGAACCCTCCACCCAAGTCCTGCGGTGCAACCACTGTCAGCAACGTGTGTGCTCAGGCCCACAGCCTACTTGTAAGGCAGTGTCTCTTAGAAACCCGAGTCAGTACTACCCCGTTTCCCAGGGTGGGGCAGGGGCCTGGAGCCACCTGCACGTCTGAGAGTCTCCAGGGGGTAGAGGGGTGAGCGGGGGACAAGGTCTCTGGGCCGTCACCAGCTGCAGCCAGCCGTTTCATTTTACTCAAGTACTTAAACCAAATCTAAGATGTCACGTCACACCCGCAGACACATCTCTGAGGCACACGGACGGTGCATGCTTCTCACTTCTAACTGAAGGACACTTTGTAACTAACCCTCAGACCTTGTACGCCAGGGAAGTATTAGCAACAATCCTCTAACATCATCCAACCTCAAGACTATTTTAGTTTTACTAACTTCTTTTTACAGTTGGTTTGAATCAAGATTCAGACAAGGTCCAGCTCGTACATTTGATTATATTTTGCATCTCTCTGCAAGACACTGCAAAACGTCAGTCCTTCAGCACATGCCCTCAGGCCTATTGAGCAGCACAAGGAAACTGGAATTCCCCTTTATCCTCCTCCTCCTCATCACCACCTTTATTATTTTCAGCAAAATTCTGTGTCACAGTCTGTCTCCAGGTGGGTTCAGAAGAAGAGTCCAGGGGGTCCAGAGCTCTCATGGGGCAAGAGTTCTCTGCGTGTCTGATCTGAAAGGTCCCTTCAAACCCAGCGACAAGCATCGTCACCACCTCGTGTGGAGAACAGTGTACACACCTGCACGCTTGCCTTCCCTGTTCGCTCACTGAATGCAGTTGACGTGTTTGCCTTCTCACAGATAATCGCCTATCAGCCGTACGGGAAGTCCGTGGACTGGTGGGCCTATGGCGTCCTGTTGTACGAGATGTTGGCCGGGCAGGTGAGTTTCACGTTTTCACGCTCGTGTGCGGCCGCGTGGTGTGACGGCTGCAGGTCTGTCAGGCCAAGGTCATGGGACGCAGCCGATTCCGGTCGGACTTCCCTGATCCTGGCGAGAGCGGGAGAAATGGTGCCAAGCTCATCTGATCGTAAGAGCCCCGTTGGCGGGGTGCAGATGCGGCAGCTTTCTCGCCACCCACTGAAGCCCCCGCACGGTGCAGACGGCAGCTGCCTGCTGCGCTTCCGTGTCTCAGCCAGGGCCGGGGTGAGGTGCATGGTTCTCCAGAAACCACCAGCTGCTGCGTGTGTGGAGACAGAGTCATTGTCGAAGGAAGATGTTAGTTAAACCCGAAGAGGTGTTTCAATAGCTTCTCCGTCTGCCCTTATCTCTCCCTGGGTAATTTATTGTACTTTTCATAGAAGTCAGCAAGGCTGAACCTCCAGCTGAGAAAAGGAAGACTAGGCTCCTCTTGGCCACGTGACCCAGGTCAGATCACCAAGGGCACCGCAGCCCGAGTCCCTCTTTCTAAGATTTGGCTTCCTGTCCATGTCACTAGGCTCGGGACACAAGCCGCCATTGGCAGATGACCCCCAAGCCTCAGTGGGTTAGCAGCAACAGGGGCACGTCCGTCTCAGGGTCTCGGGGCATGCCTGTGGGTGGGGAGCTCAGCCCGTGGTCGTCCATGGACCACGCTGCTCCTGGCTGTGGCTCCACCACCTAGGGCCTCGGGTTCCACCGCTGCATCCTCCTTACTCAACTGGCCGGTGGAGAGAGGGGGACAGAGTGTTGAGGGGCCAGCCTGGAGCCCACATGCGGCTCTCCTGCCTGCGCTGGGCTGGCCATGGGCCCCGGAGAGGCAGAGGGCTTGCCACGAGCTCGGCGTGGGGCTGCAGGGCTGGGGAGCCCCAGGCACATCTCGGCCGTTTCTACTGATGATTCTCTCCAGGCAGCTTCTGGTGACCTCTCAGCCCTCTAGGGGCTTCCCTGGGGGCTCAGCTGGTAAAGAATCCTCCTGCAATGAGGGAGACCTGGGTTCGATCCCTGGGTTGGGAAGATCCCCTGGAGAAGGGAAAGCCTTCCCACCCAGTAGTCTGGCCTGGAGAATTCCATGGACTCTATAGTCCACGAGGTCACAAAGAGTCAAACACGACTAAGCACCTTTCTCTTTGCCATCAGCCTCCAAGAGGGCCGAGGAGTTTGCCCTCCGTAGCTAAGAGCCTTCGTAGGAGAAAATGTAAATAAAACCCCCAAAGAAGTCTCTGAATCTTTGTTCTTGGGAAAGAGTCACCCTTTCTGACAAGTCACCTCCATCAACTCACTTATTATCCATTCAACGCGGATGTATTAAATGTGCCTGGTGAAGGTTCTGAGCAGCACACAGACCTGACCTTCAGGAAGCCTGCAGTCTAGAGAGAGACCAGGAGCTTTCCAGGCTGAGCGACAGCAAGCGGAGGCCCTGGGCGCAGGTGTCTGGTGATGCTGGAGAGCCGGCAGGATGCCGCGGGGGTGGGGCTGGAGTGGAGTGAGGAGGACCCTAGGGCAGAGCGGGGAGGGCGCCTGGCCCAGGGCCTGGGGGTCAGGCGACCGCCGGCTTCCCGCTGGGCTGGGAGACCCCACCGCCCGCCCGTGGCCTCTCCTGCTTTGATTGCGTCATACATCTCAGAGACACTAAAACAGCCTTTAAGTATTAAGAAATAAGAGGTTCTACCTATATTGGGTCATTATTTCTCAGTGATGTTAACACTTGGTATTAAGAAAGGGGCTTGTGTATTATTTATTTAGGTTTTCTCCCCTCAAGGAAACATTCTTTTTAAGATTAAATACCTCAGTTTGTAAACACAGAAAAGCCAGTTCCACAGCAGCATTGTCAGCGGGACGGCAGCTGACAAATCTCAAGTTTGCCTCCATCCAGCTTGCCTGGAGAATGCCAGGGACAGGGGAGCCTGGTGGGCTGCCGTCTGTGGAGTCGCACAGAGTCGGACACGACTGAGCGACTCAGCAGCAGCAGCTAATTTCCCCTTTCGAACTTTGACAGTAAAACTGGCTGAATTGTCAGCCCCGTGGGAGGCGTCTATTCACGAAGCCACAGAAAGCTGAGTTCCCTTCCTTGATCCATGCAAACGACCCGACTCGAGTCCAGGCAGCAAGGCCGCTTTCCCTGATTAACACTTGGCGTGTGGCAGCCGCAAGGCTGGGGGTGACACGTCGGGATCCGTTTCCAAGGGTGCCTGTTACAGGAGAGATGGGCTGGTCATTGCTGGCCGGGGGAGACGGTCCCCACTCAGGTCTGTGGCCAGGTTGCCCCGCCACCCCCTCCGCCGTCCTGTCCCCCCTCCATCCCCAGGCCTCCTGGGGCGTCCTCCCTGGAGAGCTCCTCCTGGGCCGGCCTCCGAGGCCTCAGACTCGAAGATTCCCAGAAACAGTGGCTTCTAAACACTCAGACTCATGTCCATGGAGTTGGTGATGCCGTCCAACCTTCTCATCCTCTGTCCCCTCCTTCTCCTGCCCTTAGTCCATCCCAGGCCTTACAAATAGCTGAGAAAAGAGAAGAACTGAAAGGCAAAGGAGAGAGGGAAAGATATACCCAACTGAATGCAGAGTTCCAAAGAATACCAAGGAGAGATAAGAAAGCCTATGTAAGTGAATGATGCAAAGAACTAGAGGAAAATAATAGAATGGGAAAGCCTAGAGATCTCTTCAAGAAAATCAGAGATACCCAGGGAATATTTCATGCAAAAATGGGCTCGATAAAGGACCGAGATGGTATGGACCTAAGAGAAGCAGAAGAGATTAAGAACAGGTTAATGGATTAATTATAATTTATTTGCAAATTGTTAGAAGCATCACTCAAAAGCATTTTCCCTAAAGGTTTTTGGGGTTGCCCAGGGCAAGATAATTAAAGGGACAGAGGAAACAATGGAAAACACACTCAACCACTAGCCTAATTAAAAGTAATCAGCCCGCGAGAAGAGCAGCCTGCACGTGCAAGGAGCTCGCTGTTCCCTGGCGCTGAGCGGCACCTGCGGCCGAAGGGGTGAGCCTCTTGGCCTAAGTCGCCCTCCGCCTCCCCCCCGCACCAGCCTCCGTTCGACGGCGAGGACGAGGATGAGCTGTTCCAGTCCATCATGGAGCACAACGTCTCGTACCCCAAGTCGCTGTCCAAGGAGGCCGTGTCCATCTGCAGAGGGGTGAGTCACAGGCCCGGGACACTTCCCGGCGCGCCTCGGAGGCAGCCGGGGGCCACGCGCCCACTCCCCCGGGTTTCTGGTGGCGCCTTCTCAAACCGTGAGTCTTGGTTCAGAGCATTTGCGTCCAGGCAGCAAGCAGGCGTGTGACGCTGGCCTGCACACTTCGCGCACACCCCAGGTGTAGCGACTGTGCCTTTAACAAGCTTGGTGTCTGGCTGCGCTGGACCTTAGTTGCGGCCCAGGGGTGGGAAGCGGCTGGGCTGCGGGCCCGAGGGCGAGCGGGATGTGCGGGAGCACGCCTTCTTCCGGAGGATCGACTGGGAGAAGCTGGAGAACCGTGAGATCCAGCCACCCTTCAAGCCCAAAGTGGTGAGTCAGTGCCCGGCCCTTCCTCCTGGGGATCTGGGGCTCTCTTCTGGAGGGAGGGGCTGGTGACCCCCAGCCTCTGCGGTTCCCAGCGGGCCTCAGTCGTGTGGCCCCCATGCCCGCCGTAGGCAGCAGAGCTCCCCCACACGATGTGAGAACCAGGGCAGGGCCTCCTGGCTTGGCCTCAGCAGGACCCCTGGACTGTCTGCAGCTCTCTTGGCCTGGGTTTGGCCAATGGGGCCCCCAAAGCATAAGGAGGCCTCAGCCGGCCCACCGGCGGGCCTGGGCACGGTCCGCACACTGGCCAGGCCCCCGCCCCAAGGACTGTGTCCGCCTGTCTCCAGCATGGGGACTTGGCTTCCATTCTTCCTGTATGACCTCCCCTGGGGCCTGTTCCGTTTACAAATTCGCTCGTTTAACCCTCACAACAAGCCAGGAGGTGGCGACTGTGGTCCCCAGTTTACAGTTGAGAACACTGAGGCACAGAGAGGCTGACTCACTTGCTGGAGGACACACAGCTGCTAGGTGGTGGAACCAGGACGCAGCTCCGGTGTTCTGGCCCTGGGGCCTTCCCCTTCGCACATGGCTGCATCTTCACACCCCATCTCAGCCGGGAGGGGCCTCCCAGAGTGCCGGGGAGCAGCCTTGCTAACAGGCAGCGTCAGGAGCGTCCGAGGGGCTGGTTCGGCCTTAATCTGTCTCCTCCGCCAGGGGCCGCCTGAGCCTGCACAGGGACCCTCCCGGGTGCTGAGGTAGCCCTGGGGCCTTGTGGATTTCTTAGAGCAGCAGCTTTCTCATTCAACCTGCTTCTGTGTCCTCTCCTCCAAGAATAAAACTGCTGCTGGTGAGCCCACTGACTTTATTTTTCCAAGATATTTTTAGCACAAACTAAAGAAAAGCTGAAATTAATCGGGTCAGTTGACTTCCTCCTGAGTCATCATTGCAAGTAGGGCCTGTGTCTCTGCCACCCGGCTTCTCTGTAGCCGGTCCCGGCTCTGAGTTAGGAAGCAGAACCTGGTGTAGGAGGGCACTGGATGAAGGCAGTGATGAAGGGCGCTGCAGGGGGCTCAGTGGAGTATCTGTCAGGGGCTTTCTCTCTCCCCTTTCACATCTACTTAGGCTTCTTAAGTTAAATATGAGAGGCACGCAACAGTACACAACCCAGACAGCGACTAAAAAGCAGAGACATGACTTTGCCAACAAAGGTCTTTCCAGGGGTTGTGTATGGATGCGAGAGTGGGAACAGAGAGAAAGCTGAGCCCCAAAGAATTGATGCTTTGGGGCTGTGGTGTTGGAGGAGACTCTTGTGAGTCCCTTGGGCTGCAAGGAGATCCAACCAGTCCATCCTGAAGGAAATCAGTCCTGAATAGTCATTGGAAGGACTGATGCTGAAGCTTAAACTCCAATACTTTGGCCATCTGATGCGAAGAACTGACTCACTTGAAAAGACCTTGATGCTGGGAAAGATTAAAGGCGGGAAGAGAAGAGGGCAACAGAGGATGAGATGGTTGGATGGCATCACTGACTCAATGGACATGAGTCTGAGTAAGCTTCGGGAGTTGGTGATTGACAGGGAGGCCTGGTGTGCTGCAGTCCGTGGGGTCAGAAAGAGTCGGACATGACTGAGCAACTGAACTGGCACAGCAGTATCCTGTGCGCATGTGCTAAGTCTCTTCAGTCGTGTCCTACCCTCTGCAGCGCCACGGACTGCAGCCCGCCAGGCTCCTCTGTCCATGGGATTCTCCAGGCAAGAGTACTGGAGTGGGTTGCCATGCTCTCCTCCAGAGGATCTTCCCGACCCAGGGATCGAACCCTCCTCAGCTACGTCTCCTGCACCGGCGGCAGGTTCTTTACCACTGGAGTCACCTGGGAAGCCCACAGTCGCATCCTACTCACAGCTTAGTTTCTGTGCAGCAGTGACGTGGAGACACGGGCTGACCCTGCTGTGCGTGTTGAGCAAAGTGCAATTACTTGTCAGTCACGCTCCAGAGAGGGCATGCAGCAAGCCAACCAGAACATCCGTCTTCTCTCTGCTCTAACTTCATCTTCAGAAGAAATCATTTCTTGGCACAGCCTCCTACTCGTGCCTACGGTGGCCCCGAACTCAGACGTGGGGGAAACATGGGGTCCTTGCTCTGGCAGCGGAGAAGGCAGGTCGCTCCCCAGGCCCACAGAACTCCCAGGACGGGAGTCAGGCAGCTGAGCCAGATCAGGGTGTGTTTACTTCTTTATTCCTGGAGCCTTGCTGCTGCCCGGCTGGCGTTTAACCAAGCATGGGTTACAGTACTAATAAGGGGGGTGGGTCAGCTGCCCCCGATTGTGAAGAAACAGCCCCGAGCTCACGACAGAGGCAGGAATCATGGAGCAGAGCCCCAGACCTGCAGGGGGCGGGGCCTGGGTGGG
>SJYG01000581.1:560634-583405 GCA_006410535.1 Litocranius walleri | reverse complement strand
GGGCGGGGCCGGCGCGGGGCGGGGCTGGTGAGGGCGGGGCCGGCGCGGGGCGGGGCCTGCTGGTGGGAGGCCTGGAGAGGGGCGCGGCTCGTGTGGACAGGGAAGAGGACGGGGCGGAGAAGATGTCGAAGGGCGGAAGGCAGAACCACGTGCGGGCTGGAGCCGGAGGAGCCGGACAGTGGACTTTCTGTCCCAAAGCCGAAGAGCGTCAGCGGGGAGGGGCCCGGTCGGTCATCCCGACAGCAGGCGCCCGCGGGCGGCAGCGCAAGGCCTCGCCTCGGGACGGGCCCTCCCGCACCCGGGACAGCCCCAGGAGCGCCATCCCGCCCGCTGGAGGCTCCGTAGGCCCCGGTGCTGTCGAGGCTGCCGGACGTGCGGCCGGGAGGGGACACGGCGGCCCGACGTTCCCCTGCGACGTGGCTCCCCAGCCTTCTCGGGGAAAGCGTGGTTCCCTGGTCCAGAGCCAACGACAGGGTCAGAGGCATTTACAGATAAAACGCAGAGCTGAGGCTTCTGTGGGCGGTGCTGTGATTTCAGAGAGCGCCGCAGCAGCACCACCCTGGCTCTCGCTGCTGACAAACTATCAGGCGAATTTATCTTTGCCAGCAGCTCTTCCTTGCCCTGTGCAGTGAGCCCGACTCTGAGAAAGCTCTGCTCGGAGCAGCGTTTAAAGCCCTCGCGTGTCAGTCTTGGTGAGGCCGCTCCGCGCCTTTACGCCAAGCGCTGGAGAGCCGACTTCCCTGAGAGCCACGGGGTTAAGGGCTGTTAGCACCTGCCCCCCTCGTGAATCATGGTCTCCGTTATTGTAAATACTCGCAGAAAGACTGCTGCTGCCGCCAAGTCGCTTCAGTCGTGTCCAACTCTGTGCGACCCCAGAGACAGCAGCCCATGAGGCTCCCGCGTCCCCGGGATTCTCCAGGCAAGAACACTGGAGTGGGTTGCCATTTCCTTCTCCAACGCATGAAAGTGAAGTCGCTCAGCCGTGTCCGACTCTTAGCGACCCCGTGGACTGCGGCCCACCAGGCTCCTCCGTTCAGGTGCCCACAATTATTTGCAGGGCGTAGCTGGAGATCAAGTTTGTGCATGTAAGCTTGGGAGGCTCATCTTTGTTTTATTTTTTTAACCTTTTTTTTGGGCCCTCTGGTGAAAGCTTATTCCAGGATCACTAACGTCCCTCAGAGAGTTGAGATGTTCTATCCCTGGGCTGCCACGGAGCTCATCTCGGGGGAGCAGGGTCTCCAGGTGTCCTGGCCCTGCGCATCTTCCTTCCTCCCAAAGCTACATCCCTGAAGCTGTACCCACACACCTGGAAGATGTGGAATCCCACGGCCCGGCGCACCTCGCGATGACCCTGGGCTCCCAGGAGGCTCCAACAGAACCCGCCCTCTCGGCAGCATTAAGGGCAGCTCTGCAGTACAGCACGGCCTGGGTTCTGTCCCGGGTCTCACGTGAACGAGGGCAGGGAGGAGAGAGGCCACGGCCATTTCCCACAGGGTGGGGCAAGTCTGGAGGCTCAAGNGGCGGTGCTGTGATTTCAGAGAGCGCCGCAGCAGCACCACCCTGGCTCTCGCTGCTGACAAACTATCAGGCGAATTTATCTTTGCCAGCAGCTCTTCCTTGCCCTGTGCAGTGAGCCCGACTCTGAGAAAGCTCTGCTCGGAGCAGCGTTTAAAGCCCTCGCGTGTCAGTCTTGGTGAGGCCGCTCCGCGCCTTTACGCCAAGCGCTGGAGAGCCGACTTCCCTGAGAGCCACGGGGTTAAGGGCTGTTAGCACCTGCCCCCCTCGTGAATCATGGTCTCCGTTATTGTAAATACTCGCAGAAAGACTGCTGCTGCCGCCAAGTCGCTTCAGTCGTGTCCAACTCTGTGCGACCCCAGAGACAGCAGCCCATGAGGCTCCCGCGTCCCCGGGATTCTCCAGGCAAGAACACTGGAGTGGGTTGCCATTTCCTTCTCCAACGCATGAAAGTGAAGTCGCTCAGCCGTGTCCGACTCTTAGCGACCCCGTGGACTGCGGCCCACCAGGCTCCTCCGTTCAGGTGCCCACAATTATTTGCAGGGCGTAGCTGGAGATCAAGTTTGTGCATGTAAGCTTGGGAGGCTCATCTTTGTTTTATTTTTTTAACCTTTTTTTTGGGCCCTCTGGTGAAAGCTTATTCCAGGATCACTAACGTCCCTCAGAGAGTTGAGATGTTCTATCCCTGGGCTGCCACGGAGCTCATCTCGGGGGAGCAGGGTCTCCAGGTGTCCTGGCCCTGCGCATCTTCCTTCCTCCCAAAGCTACATCCCTGAAGCTGTACCCACACACCTGGAAGATGTGGAATCCCACGGCCCGGCGCACCTCGCGATGACCCTGGGCTCCCAGGAGGCTCCAACAGAACCCGCCCTCTCGGCAGCATTAAGGGCAGCTCTGCAGTACAGCACGGCCTGGGTTCTGTCCCGGGTCTCACGTGAACGAGGGCAGGGAGGAGAGAGGCCACGGCCATTTCCCACAGGGTGGGGCAAGTCTGGAGGCTCAGGGGTGCACCTGCTCCTGCGGCCCCCAAGGTGGGAGACCCTGTGTGATGGCGGAGAGGCTGTTCCAGGAGACGGGCCGTCCCTCGTGTACTGGTTTATCTGGAAAAACCAAATCAGAAGCAAAACCAGACACTGTGCTGCCGTGCTCTCTCCTGGAGACAAGGCAGGCACGTAGCTTCCTTTACAGAAAAAAGTACAAACCAAGCTGGTTTCGGTTTTCTCTTCAAGGAAGTACAGCGAAGCAAGAACCTCAGTTTTGCCTGATGATCTGCACGACAAAGCTGAGTCATCGAAAGAGGCCGTGTCCCAAAGATCTCACTTAAGAAGGTCCCTTTTTTGAGTTTAAAGAAGACGCTGCCCCTGAAAGGACTCGTGTCTGGTTACTAATGAGAAATGCAAGGGCCTGGGCTGCATCCCGGTGACATCCATAAACAACGAGGTATCAGGAGAGGACGGTGCAGCCGCCTGCCTGGCCAGCACCCGGAGAACTCCTTGGAGAAGGAAAGCACTTTCTGTTTGTTTTTCCTGAAAACATGAAAGGCCCGAGTCCTCATCCCTGCAGCCGCCCTCAGAAGCACATGTGAGCCTGAGACTCTGATCCAGTGTCATTTTGCATTTTGTAGGCTTTTGTCTTGATTTATTATTCATGGTTGGATGGCTTCACTGACTCAATGGACCTGAGTTTGAGCAAGCTCCAGGAGATGGTGAAGGACAGGGAAGCCTAGTATGCTGCGGTCCATGGGGTCACAAAGAGTCAAGACAAGACTGGATGACTGAACAATTATTCATGTGACTAAAAAGCCCGAGAACAGCGCTCACAGTTCTCTTCAGCCTGCCTACGAGAAGTAACGGTTGATGTGAATATCCTAACCAGAGAATTAATTGGTGCTTCTCTTCTTGAATCCTATCCGCCAGCACCAAGGAGCAGACTAGTTCGTTCACGGGTCAGCCGAAAGCAACCACTGCACTGAAATGGTGATTAGAAATTAATCTACAAAGTAAACACTGAGAAATGTACCCAGGATTGACAGGGGAGCAGAGAACCTTAGAAACAGGGCTGTGTGTATCAGGTGGCCTTTCTTGAGAAACTACTATTATTATTTTACCTAAAGGAGAAGGAAAACAGAAAAGAACTTTCATCTGGACAGTGATACGACATACAGTCAGATTCGCCCCAAAGCCCTTTATCTCATAGGGTCCTCAGTTTGTTTAGGCAGTGTGATGATGGTTTTATTATCCAAGTTAGTGCAGTGTTCTGGTATTTTTTATTTTGAAATAATCATAACTTGAAACTTACAGAAGAGCTGCAGAGATTGCTGAATACCCTTTCCCCGGACCCCTTAAGCGTTAACCTCCCACCACTGCCCTGTGTCTTCCTTCCTCTGCGTCTCTGTGATGGCAAGGAGCTGAGGACACACATGCATGCATTTTCTGGGTCACCTAAGAGAAAGCCTCAGGCTCGCATCGACATTATTCCATGTGCATTTCTTAGAACTAAGGGCTTCTCAGACTTCACTGGTGGCACAGACGATAAGAATCTGCCTGCGATGGAGAAGACCCAGCTTCAGTTCCTAGGTCTGGAAGATCCCCTGGAGGAGGGCATGGCAACCTACTCCACTATTCTTGCCTAGAGAGGAGGAGCTTGATGGGCCACAGTCCGTGGGGGTTGCAAAGAGTCGGACACGACTGAGTGACTGCACTTTCACTTTCAAGGGCATCTCACGGTGCTGTAGTCTTTTGCTCTAAGGAGGTGCTTACACGGAGCAGCAGCTGCCCTCCAGGCAGAAGGAGGAGGAGGACCGGAGAGGCTGAATCAGGAGCCTTGGGCCGCGTCTCATCAGCCCTCCCCAGTGGCAGGCGGTTCCTTCTCATAGCCTTTCCGTGGAACCAGCTGCAATGATGCTAATTAAAATCAAGATGCTTAAGGCTCTGGGATCGTCGCCGGCAGCGCGGGGCCACTAACCAGCCTTGGGGATTGGAATCTGCCATAGGTGATGTGCTGATGTTGATGTAAGCCTGGAACGTGGCCAAGACGGCATCTTCTTGGTTAACTGGAGGCAAGAAGTCTTCCTATTCCTTTTATGCTCCCAAATGCTATTCTGCTCAAAAGAGCAATGTGAAGAAATGAGACTTTTAAAGTAATTATTGATATGAATAAGCAGCTCTCTCGCAAGGCCCAGGGAGCTGTAGGGCAGGGTGGGGAGGTGGAGGCAGTGGGGAAAGTGCAGACCCGTGGTCTGGAGGAAGGTCCCTCACGATGCTACTCAGGACAACAGCCCTCCTTGGAGAAGCAGCCTCGAACGCCGTGAAGCTGGCTGTTTGTGTAAAGAAAGACCAGGAGGCATGTGTGTTTTTATGCCAGAGAATACAAGCCGTGATTAGTTGCAACCTCTGCCCTCAGATACATAGGCCCTCACCCTGCAGGAACCTGCCCCTTCAGCGTGTCTGTTTACAGGCAAAGTGTTAGTCGCTTCAGTTCAGTTCAGTCACTCAGTCGTGTCTGACTCTTTGCGACCGCCATGAATTGCAGCACGCCAGACCTCCCTGTCCATCACCAACTCCCAGAGTTCACGTCCATCGGGTCGCTTAGTCGTGTCCAACTCTTTGCAACCTCTTGGATCGTAGCCCGCCAGGCTCCTCTTCAGGGAAGAATAGTGGAGTGGGTTGCCATTTCCTTCTCCAGGGGATCTTCCTGACCCAGGGGCTGAACCCACATCTCCTGCATTGCAGGCAGATTCTTTACCGTCTGAGCCACCAGGGAAGCCCCATTTATGGGCAAAGTCACCCATAAATCGGCCACCTCCTGACCAGGGGTAGCCTTCCCTAAGAGGCTCTGCAGGCAGATGAGAGGAGTTATGTTTAATTTTGTCAGAAACTCAGGGCCCGTTTCCAGGGAACATTGGCAGGGGGTGAAAGAGGCCCCGGTCCATTTTTTGGAATTATCATTAAAATACAAACTCTGTGTGTGTGGAAAGAGGCAGTCAGGCCTCAGGGAAGGATGTAAGGCCACCCTCTGCACGCACCGTGCCTGCTGCTCACTCGCGTCTGTAAGCTTCCAGAAGGCTGCGTGCGTGCGTGACCTTCACATGGGGGTCCACCTCGGGCCCACGTGGCTCCTGCATGCGTGACCTTCACATGGAGGTCCACCTCAGGGGCGCCCCACGTGGCTCGCGTGACCCTGTGGCTCCTCTGCACGGGGACTGACTCTTCCAAACCCTCCTCTGTCCGTTCTCCCCTCCAGACTTTCTGCACCAAAATGCACTGGCTTCAGTGGGCATCCAGGCCTTCGGTGAGCACCTCTTGGAACCTTGAGTGATGCGATGAACAAGCTAACCACACTGCCTAATCCTGGCGTGTGCTCCCGCTTGCCTGGGCCGTGCACAGAGCCCCTGCCCTCCGCATGTTTGTCTGAGGAAGCACAGATGCCCCGGCATCCCAACCCCTCGCCAGACAGTTCTCTGGTGTAGACGGGACCTCCCACGAGGCGCCCGCTCATTCCTTCCGCCGGTTCCTTAACTAAATGCAGAGTCAGGGAGCTGAGCCCCACTGCGGGCGATGTGCCCCCCGCCCCCTCTGCTGGGACCACTGTGCAGGCTGGCTCCCCAGACCAGGGCGTGGGATGCGGGCACGGCCCGCCCCGAGACGAAGCTGCCATGTCTGGTCCTTGGCGAACGGTCCCCGCCCGCAGGGAGTGTCCTCCCCTCGCTGCACTGTCCACCTTTCCTCCGGCTTCGTCCCACAGCCTCCTCGCTGTGCTGTTCGGTTTGTTCTGCTCTGTAACTTAGCGTTGTGGAGCTGCTCACACTCACCCTAATCCCCACACTGGTGCCCGTGGGTCTGCTCTCTCTGTCACCAGGGTAGGCTTGAGACCAGCGTGTGTGCTGTGCGTTGTCGCTGGCCCCTCGCAGGCCGGGGTCCCAGCTGAGTGTCCAAGGAGCAGGCGCCGTCTCTTCGCTGCGGCCCTGTGCACAGATGCAGAGGCTGTGAGCACTGTGGGGCTCCAGGAGGAGAGCACGCATCCCAAGCCTCCTGTGACCCCCTCCTGACGTTGTCGCACTCCTGCCAGCCTGACCTCCCCAATTCATTTCACTCGTCGATGATTTTACCAAATGGACAGGAGCGTGCAGAGAACCAGGCGGGCAGTTCGATCCAGAGCGAGGAATGGGGTGGGAGACAAAGGAACGTCCAGTGAACTAGGCGGGCAGTGCTCCATCCAGAGCGGGGCAGGAGGTGGATTACTAATAGTTCATTTATCCCTCACGAGTTAGCTGCGTGCCTGGTCCCTGCTGGATGCCCGCCAGTGTGGGGCCCATCTTGGGTCTACATTGGACCTGCTTGCCGGCTCAGGGTCCCCCAGCTGCTCCTCTGACCTCATGGCAGCTGCGGGAGGCGTGTGTTCACTCCCCATCTTCTGGGGAGAGGGGGGTCCATGTGCGCTGCCCGAAGTCACCGCCGGGCACTTCAGCCCTGAACCCCCACCTTCCTGGGTTGTCAGACGCACTGCTGCGGCCACAGAGGCAGTCTGGGCTCGGGATTGCCCAGGGGCCCGTCCAGCACACGCCAGGCTGGGGCCACCTCCTGACCGCCGCTTCCGCACCGCATCTCTGTCCCGACCAGTCATGGGGGCCCCAGAGTGTCTGGAGGTTGGTTGCTGTTGGTCGGTTTTCCTGATGAATCAAGTGTGGCCCCTGATTGAGTCTCGGAAAATTCCCGTCCTTTCTTCCTTGAAGAGCCTGGACTCTGAATGGTCTGGCGGGCCCTGCGTGTGGGAGTGGCCATCTGCTGGCCTCCATGCTGAAGGCGCTCTGCGCCCCCTGGGAACGTGGAGCGGCCCCACATCTCAGCTGTGCCCTGTGAGAGGTGGGGGAGCTCCGCGGACTCAGGACCGCTTCGTGCCACCCTGAGGTCCCCGCTGGGGGAGGAGAAGATGGTCACTCGTCACCAGGGCACCCCCAGCACTCTGCCTCAGAGTCGCCCTGAGATCCGGGACCCCAGCCTGCCGCCCCTCTGGGGACTGGAGTGTGCGCAGGACACCCCTGCCTCTTAGTTGGGGGTCAGGCTCCCAAGCAGTGCTGCCTACGCTGCTGTGTTTCCCTGACCCCCTCCCCCAGGAGGGCAGCTCTGTCCGCAGCCCCGGTGCGTGAAGTGCCTGCTGGGCCCCGGAGGGGAGGGATGGGTGTCTGGGACAGACAGACGCTCTGCCTCCAGGGACACTGGCACGCATGCCCTCCCGCTGGAACCACGGACAGTGAGCTCCACGGCCGCCTGTCTGCTGGCTGGCAGAAGTACCCCCATCCCCTGAGCCCGGGAGGAAGAGGCCAGTCTTGCCTCCGTGCTGATCCCGCCCTGGCTGAAGATGAATTTAGGGCCTGAGGTTTTCAGAACCTCCTAGCTGGAAGACAAGAATAGCACAAGTCACACATGCAGCTGCAAAGACCCAAGCGTGGGACAGGCCCCAGCCTCTCAGGCCAGGGCGCCTGTGCGCATTCCCCGACCTCCCGGCCTGCCAGCTGCAGGGGGACCCGGGCCCGAGCCCGTGGTGTCTGTCCTCGGGCTCCGGGCGCGGGCGGGGTGTGGGCGGAACGCGGGAGGCCGCCCCCGGCACGCCGTGCCCCCGCCTGGCCTCCGGTTCCGGGCGGCCCCGCGGGTGGCCCCGTGCGGACGGCTATGCCCGGCTCCGGCTCCGGCCGCAGACCCCGCCCGACTCCGGCGGCGCGGGGCCCCTGCCGACCTCTGCTTCCTCTTCTCTCCCAGTGCGGCAAAGGAGCGGAGAACTTTGACAAGTTCTTCACGCGAGGGCAGCCCGTCCTGACGCCGCCCGACCAGCTGGTCATCGCCAACATCGACCAGTCTGACTTCGAAGGCTTCTCGTACGTCAACCCCCAGTTCGTGCACCCCGTCCTGCAGAGCGCGGCCTGAGACCCGGGGGAGCCGCGCCGCCCGCCGGCAGCGCCCCCGCGCTGGGGCCCCGCGGCCCGCCCGGGAGGAGGCCTGAGCTGGGGCGGCGGCCCCGCGGCTGTGTCGTCCCAGCGGAAGACGCCGCCGCGCAGCCCCGCTTCCTAGAGGTGACGTCGGGCGGGGTGACCCTTCCCGGAAAGCAAACAGACTCTGCCCCCCACCTTTTTTTTTGGTACCGTTTGATGTGTATCCCAAGCCCTCTGTTGATTTTCACCATCCAGATTTCCCGATCAGAGACGTTCAAATGAACCACACGGTGTAGGGGGCCGGAAACACCTCCACCCACCACGTCTTTGGAATAAAAGAATGGGGGTCCCAGAGCGCGAGCGAGGCAGGACTCGGGGGTTGGGGGGCTTCAGAAAACCCGCCGCTTGTGTCCTCTGCCTCCATGGACACTGTCCCCAGAACCCGAGAGGCTGGGAGAAGTCTAGTCCAGTTTGCAAGCTCACTGCTCCCAGGCGCTGACGGCTGTAACCCGCTCGTGGTTTCCTACTGCGGTCACTGGTTTAGAAAGAGGACGAGAACCCTAGATGGGTGTTGGGGGCGTCTGTCATCTTGTACCCGACTTGGTTGATAACTGTTTTGCTACTTGCATTGTCTTTTTAAGAGGCCAAATCTTCTAAGGAATCCGCTAAATGAGCACAAGAAATCAGATCAAGGACAGACCAGTGTGTGTGTGTGTGTGTGTGTGTGTGTGTGTGTGTGTGACATTCATAATCTCCGGGAGATGACTCTGGATCCAGGGTGCCATCAGCCATCATGCCACTACTCACAGTGTTAGCCAACCCCGTCCACACACTGCTGTTCCACTGCCTGCTGCCTAGGGAGTGGCAGCATGCACCCCACCCCTTTTGTACTTATTTATTGAATGGGTTGTGGTGTCCATGAGAGTACGATGTACAGTCAGCTCACCTGGTGTGGCTCCAGCCGCAGCCCCAGCACCCAGCGCCCCATCCCTGTCCTCTGAGGTGCGCAGCACAGTCTCAGTCCCCCGGGGTGTCGTGTCAGGAAACCTGGATGCATGTCAGCTCAAAGAGGCTTTATTGCTGGAAGGATTTTAATATGTTTTGCAAACGCATCATGCAATGAACTTTGCATGTTTATAATAAACCTAATAACAAGTGAATCTATATTATTGATATAATTGTATCAAGTATAAAGAGTATTATAATGATTTTATAAGACACAATGTGCTGTATTTGTGAAGGCTCTTGTTTCTAACTCGCTTTTATGATTGAGTTTTAGCTGCCTCCCCTGCGAAGCTTCCTCTTCCGCACCCCCGCTCTGTGTGTCCCTGCCTTGGCACTAGAGCGGCTTTATTAATTTTTTATTGCAGTAGATCTAATTTTGAAAGCGAATGGCTACTTTACATGATCAATAAGCTATATATATGTATAAATATTTAATTCTACCCGCAAACAGAAGTTTTCTCTGGAAGATAACGTTGAGGTGAGACCCCCCGCCCTTGGCCTCCAAGCACCATCTGTGCCCTGGTCCTGCATCACTCTCCCCCCTGGGGCCGTGGGGACCATCCAGCTCCAGGGGACCCGGGCCGCGGGCGCCCCTGTGGTGTCCTCGCGGTCCCAGGCCAGACTTGGTTCATCTGATCCGTTCCCTCCTGCAGCCTCGCTGCTGCTAGTGACGCGGGAAGCCCTTCCCGACGTGGGTGCGTGGACGCCCCAGGAGCGTGCCGGCTCTGGAACAGCCCAGCGTCCGCTCCGCACCTTCAGATGGCGAGGCCAGGCCTGAGCGGTCCGCAGATGCGCTCGGGATGCCAGGCGCTGTCTCCGGGTCTTGGGGAAAGCACGTCTGTGAGACAGCACTACAGCGAGGGCCTGGGGGAGCCAGCCACCAGCAGAAGGAAGCGCGTGTGAAGGGCGCGGCCGTCAGTCCTCCCAGGAGTGCTCTGCGCCCCACTGTTCCCTAGCGTCTCCTGGTGACGTGTCTGCGCATTTTCACGTTCTGGCTCTTTCCTGATTCTCAGCTGACAAAGCACCCCTGAGAGGCCTTAGGAGATGAGAAGCCTTGCCACCCCGGGAACTTGTGATTGAAGGTGGCGGCGGGGAGGAAAGAGGGTAGACCAGGTTAGACCAGCAAAGAGGAGCTTCTTCGGCCACCGTTGCTGGACCGTGGGCCCCTGTGGGGGTCTGTGCGGGTCTGGCCCGTCCTCCCCACACCTCATTTGGTCTGATGGAAAGGGACCCAGGTATAGAGAGAACCCAAGAAACAGAGCCAGTCACCCTGCCCTGGAGTGGAGCAACCCCAGGACAGGCCCCCAGGCAGGCACCGGGCCAGGGGAGGGCAGCCCGGGAAGGCGGCTCGAACCACGTGCTCCCCAGCAGGCGCTGAGCCAGGGAAGCCGCTTTGGCCTCCCGAGGCCAACAGGCTTCCAAGTTGTTCCTCTTGCACAGGAACCTTGCCCCGCATCCCAGCTGGTTTCCATCCTTTGTGAACGTGCGGAAACCCCTGTGTGGGGCCAGCCCTGTGGGAGCGGCGCGGGCTTGAAGACAGACTTGGGGGAAACCAGGGAAGATCAGGGTCAGCGAGGGTCACCGTGGTGGGGCAAGTCAGTGCATGGCTGTGCCCCGAATTTAGATCAAAGCTGATGCTTTTTAAGAAACTGAGCATCCCACGATAGTTCTGTTGAAAGCACACGCCATGTAAGTCATGGTTAGCAGAGTGGATTGAACCGAAGTTCTGTGGATTCACCCCCTTCATGGGGGTCTGGTAAGATAAAGCCCAAGGAGGAGCTGCCAAAGGGTTGGAATAAGGAAAAGGCCTCAAGGGGTCAGGCCCCCGAGCAACACAGGAAGGACCGGCGGTATCGCTGGGGCCTCTGGGCTCAGCAGCAGCCGGCCCCGGGGAAATCAGGACCCCGTGGCTCGAGGCCGTTCAGAAGGTCATGTCCCCTTCCTGCAGAGGCGGCGCTGGGGCGGGGCGGGGCGAGAGGTCCTGCGAGGCTGCAGGCCGAGGGGAGGGGTTGCCCCTCCTCAGGCGTCTTGTTTAAACCCACAGGGGCCTGGTTTGAGGAAGCACCTGGAGTGCACCGCCCGCAGGGTTCCCGGGAGGTCCGCGCCGGCGGCCGGCAGGTCGCGGGGAGCCCCAGGTGCGGGCGATGGCGACGACTGAGCTCACCGTCCCGCAGGGTCACTGCCCGCTGTGTCCTCGGAGGGAGGTGTGTTAGGGTTTCTTATCAGGAATTTGGGAGAAAATCAGAGGGAGTAGAGGTCTTTGGAAACCTGGGCTGAGAAGGTCGGATGGAAGACCGCGAGGACCCAGGTTGATGCGATTCGATTTGAGCGGGGCAGATGAGCACGGTCTGGGTGGGGCCCGGGGACGCAGGGGACGGGCCCGAGGGCCCCTGCTGCGCTCTGGGCCGGGAGAGGTCCTGGGAGGGGGCCGAGGGGTCCAGGCAAGGGCGGGCTTGGGCGCAGCAGGACTGCCGGACGCCCGCAGCAGGAGGAAGCCGGGACGGGGAGGGCCCCGGCAGGGCGTAGCTTCTCCCGGAGGCTTGAGAGCAAGTTTGCTGCTCCTGCCCCAGAGCGTCCGGAAGGCCACGGCCGGCCCCTGAGCCCCCGCCCCGGGAAGGGGCTCCCAGCTCTGGGCGGGGCCCGAGTGTCCTGCGGCTGGGCGAGCACCGGCTTTCCCCGGCAGAGGCCTGCAGCCCAGGGCAGGGGTGGGCAGAAAGGGCAAAATCACCGGACTCCACAGGTGCCCCCACACCCAGGGCACCCAGCAGAAATTGAGTGTGGCGCTGGGGGTATTTTCTCAGAGCTGCAGGAAGGCAGAGTGGGGGCCGTCCAGTTTTAAAGCCCCGGAAAGGAAGCGCCGTGACAGGCACCCTCTCACCGTCTCCTGCTTCTCGAAGCCCCACAGAGGCAGCCGCATCTGTTGCCTCGCCAGGTGCCCAAAACATCCTCATGGCCCTGGCACCGGTCAGGGAACCGGGCTTGACTCTTGGGATCTGGGGAGCAGGGGAGGAAGGGTCCCTGGCTGGTAGTCGCCACACTGCAACCTAACAGCGAGTGTTGGGAGATGGCTTTTAAAACCTTTTCCTTGAGTTACTTGGGTTCTACCTGATGAAGTATAGTGGCTGTCAGTGTTCCTACCGCTTCCCACATGGGCAGAGGCAGCCAGCTAGCGATGCTGTGTCTGCTGTTAGAAAAGTCACCCGAGTCACACGTGGGGGAGGCAGCCGCAGAGAAAGGCGCGGCCACAGTTCTGGTAATCCTGTAATGCGGAGCCCTCAGGAGGGTTAAAAGCCGAGATTAGGACCCCAGTGCCTCTGATCTGTGTGATCAGCTGATAGTGAATAATTGTGTGTCCAGCTCAGCCATCAAACAGCCTTACGATAACCCCACTATGGCCCACAGGCTCCAGAGACTTTTAAACCTTATGGAAAAAACTAATTTGTTCATTCCAACAGAACATCTGAATATACTGGGCTATTTGTACTTTTTTATAGAGAACTTTAATAAATCAATTCTTTAAAATGAGTTTTTAAAATAAAACTCATTTTATTTTAAAATGAGTTCGTAAGATTTCATAAGATTCCATTGATTCCAATGACTTCATAAGATTCCAATCACTAGGAGCCTGTGGGAGGACTCAGCTGGGATGGGCCACCTAGAGCACCGGGAGCTGCACTCCTGAGCAGGACTGGCCCCCACTACAGGGCGCGGGGCCCCCTCACAGTGACTGGAAGGAAGGCGTCCCTGATGCTTTAATAGAGAGTGGGGACCACTGTCCAAAGGCTGAAAACTCTGGGCCACGAGAAAGCAGCTTTCCTGCCCTCTGTGCGGATGTAGCTCCAGGATTGCGGGGGGTCCCTGGGGCCCCTTTCCTTGCTCCTCAAGGCTCTGCAGCCACCTTTTGGCCTGGGGGGGGGGTGTTTCCTCCGCTCTGTCTCCCATCCCAGGGTCCCCAGGTCTCAGTTATTTGGGAAAAGTTCAGTGCTGCAGTGTAAGAGCATGTGCAGTTCTCGGGGGCTCCCTGAGAAGGCAGCTCAGAACTGCTCCAACGTCCAGAGAAAGCGGCAAACGTGCCCATCAGTGTCGCCTCTCGTGAGCAGACAGAACCCGCTTGTCAGAAAACAGTGTCAAGTCTACTTTCTAAGAACCTGTTTTTCCAAAATAAGACAAAAGGTGGCATCGCATTTTCTGATTGAAACAACTGTGTCCTTGTTGCCTCAGCCTAACTCCAGGAGTTTCATTCCTGTGACTGGTGGTAGCCTTTTGCTGATACTCTCCCTGGAAAAATGTGATTCTTGAGGGGACTATTCAAAATCATCCATGAAGGCTGTGATTCTTCTAAGTCTAAAAATTCACCTCATCTCTCCTCTATTAGACTGCTTCAGAGTATCTTTTATAGACGATCAGAGACGCTTGAAATCATTGCTTTTGCTCTGTTGTGGGGGGGAGGGTTGAAGGACACACCAGGTTTAAATTGTTAATTGAAAACCGTCCTTTGTCAATCAGACCCCAAATCTGTGTGGAGGAGGCAGGGTTGGCGGCTGCGGTTTCCCTTCTGTGTGGGCACCTACCTACTGATGGTGGGCGGAGGCCGTTCAGCATCCGGTCACGTTTGGTTTATCGTGGCCGAGACGGGTGTGCAAACTGCTGCGTTGCTCTAGCACTGTCCCCTCTGACCTCTGTTTGCATGACATGCTCTGTTAGATACATTAACTGTAGTTTGGAAGCCAGTGTGTTCGAATAAAGACAATGATCATCCCCTCGTGTCCTCGGTCTCGCATGCATCCTCGGCGGCAGCGCAGGCACCTTTCCTTGCGGTCACGGGGCGACCCCACAGCAAGACCGTGGGGCGACCCCAAGGCCAGAGCATGTGGGCAGGTCGTCTGGCACTGCGGAGGCTGCGGGGAGGCCTGAGCGCCAGGAGGGCTGCGCTCGGTTCACCATCATTACCCTCGAGACAGAGGCTGCACTGCCCTGGAAGCCGCCCCCTGCCCCCTACACCCGGTGCCCACAACCTGTGCCCTCCCTGACACAGGTCGGCCTCTGGCGGGCCGGCACTCACCGCCTGGTCAGCTCTGCAGGTCGCCCGGCTTGAGGGGCGCCTGTGGTCCCCGCCCCCGCTCCTGCCCCTCCAGGTCGTGGGCAGGTTTCCACACCGCCTGCGGCCTGTGTCCAGCCCTGTCCGCCTGCGTCCAGCTCGTCAGCAGGTCCCGCTGGGCCTGCCGCGACTCCCCATGGCGGAGACTTTGTCCCCAGCGGGCCTTGGGCAGTGTCTTGAGACAGTTCTGGTCGTCGTGTCTAGAGACAAGTGCACGGGCATCCAGTAGGCAGGGGCCAAAGACGAGAGACACTGTCAACATCCTACAACCCGCAGGCACCCACAGCGAGGGCGGACCCAGCCCGACAGCAGCGCTGCCAGTGCTAAGATCCTTGCCCCGGGAAGGCCCTCAGGCCGGCCGCTGGGACCCCCATCCAGGGTCTCCCTGCGGGGGCCCCCGAGGCCGCCCTCGCCACCCCCACAGCCCTCTGCTGGAAGCCAGCGAGACCTTGTCTGAGCAGGTCCCTTCCCTGTGAAAAGCCCTCCAGCAGCTCCCCATGACCCTTAAATAAACCAAACATCGCCACTGCCCACCAGCCTCGCCCAGCCTGGCTCGTGACATCAGGTTCCACAGGTAGGAGGCGGGCTCAGACGGTGCTGACCCGATCATTCACCCGTGTGTGTGTCTGTGTGTGTGCACGTGTGTGCCCTTTCCCATCAGAATGCAAGCTCTCCCGGAAAACCGAGTGTATCCACCCATTCCCTGCTGGACCCCGGCGCCTAGAAGCGTGCTTGGCACGTGGCAGCGGCTCCTGTCTGTGGGAGGAATGAGGGAACGGGGCCCCAGACTGCTCGCAGCCTGGCCGGCTGTGACCCAAAGCGTCGCTGCGTCACGGCCACGCTCCTGAGGTCCCTGCAGGCTGATGGCGGCGACACGGCAGCACACAGGAACGAGTCCGGCGTCGGCTCCGAGCCCTCCAGCAGCCTCTACTGCGGGAACCCCAGCTGTCCGGCTCGCCATCAGCCCAGCGCTGGGGCAGTGGCTGCCGCGGTGATGCCTGAGTGACGACTGGCGCCCTGGGGTCTGCTCGCCTGGCCTGGCCTGTGCTCTGGGGTAAAGTCGAGCTGCAGCTGAACCACTAACGGGCCCAGCCCCCGGCGCGGGAGGGCAGGGCTGGGCCTGAGGGCCGTGTGCAAGCCGCGCTGCGGCTCTGAGAAGGCAGGACCCATCTCTTCCAGACACTTTTTATAAAAACCTAATTCAGTAAGTAACATTGCAGGAAGACCCATTCTAGGCAGGAGAGGGGAGCGTACGATACGTTCTAAAGAACAGAAGAGTTAGTGTGGGCTCAGCAGACGTGAGGGAGATGGCAAAAGATAAGGAAGGGTACGGCGCAGATGATGAACCCACACACAAGCACACGTGCACACACAGTACCGGGAGCATGCCAGGCACCATTCTGATCTCTTCAAGTGCATTTTTTAAAGCCCACGGTGACTCCCTGAGGTGGGTCCTATTTGCTGTGCCCATTTTACAGAAGAAGAATCCGCAGGGGAGCAACACCAGACAAGCTGAGCCAACTGGAAGAGCACAGATGTGGCGCATGCTAGGGGGGCTTCTTGGAGGAAGGGGCGGGAGGCTGTGGTCTGATGGAGAAAAGGCTGGATGGGAGGGGTCAAAACCGCACGGAAATCATTAAACAGGGAGGAGGGAAAGGGCTGACTTTGATCCAGCTCTTGCTCTGGAGGAATTGCCATGTGACCACCCCCTTCAGTCCTCAGCACGCCTCCCAGAATAGAGCTGGGGTTCCCGTCTCACGGACCAGAAGCTGAGGCCCAGCTTAATTAACTGCTTCCAGTCACACACTTCTGAGCAGCGCAGTGAGGTGTCTCTGACCCTCCTGACCTTGCAAGCTCAGGAGGCCAAAGAGACAGCCTGGCTGGGGTTATGGGACCTTCCTGGGGGCCTCTCCCCTCACGGCTTCCCGCCAAAGCCCACCCCAGCACCAAGGGGAAGCTTCCTTTTCTCAGCTGACTGATGCCTTTGAGACCAGAGGCCCTCTGTAACTATTTCTAGAAGGCTCTCTCCCACCTTCACCTGACTTTTTTCTTTTTTGAGCTGTCTGGGTGTGGGTGGAGAGAGAAGAACAGCAGCACCCTGTCTCTCAGAACCCTCCGCAGCAGCCCTGCTCGCCGCTGGCTCTCATGGGGTCCGACAGGTCGTTCAGGGGCGCATCTGCTTCGGAGAAGACGCGCCCTCCTGCCTCCCGCCGCGAGGCCCAGCTGCTCCCCATCGGGCCTCCACGCGCTGTCCCTCAGGCGCGCTGTGCTCTTTGCGACCCCGTGGACTGGAGCCCACCAGCCTCCTCTGTCCACAGGGTTTTCCAGCAAGAAACCAGAACGGGTTGTCACTTCCTCCTCCAGGGGATCTTCCCGACCCGGGGATCAGACCTGTGTCTCCTGCACGGGCAGGCGGGCTCTTTACCACTGAGCCGCCTGGGGAGCCCAGCTCGGGTCTCCGCTGAGCCGCTCAAATGTCCGACAGAGTGGCCGTGTCGACCCAGAAGCAGGCGACTCCAGACAGAGCAAGGGCGAAGCGGCGCCTCGACCGTGTATCCTGAGCGACACACAGCGCCGCCCCAGCGCCTGCTCTCAGCAGCGAGTGGCCGAGTCTAGCCGCACTCGAGGGGAGGGGGCCTGAGGCCCGGAGCCTGCGGGCTCAGCTTACAGACGCAGCGCAGGAGGGGCCTCCGCGGCCCTGAGCGCTGTCAGCAGGTGCAGCAGTGGCCGCGAGCTGCACCCTCCCCGCAGCACGCCCGAGCCCCGGGGCGTTCCGGGGAGTCAGCCTCGCCTCGTGACTCTTTCTTTTCTGTTTTTATCATAAAATGCATGCTTGTTGAAAATCTGGGAAACACAGAAAAATCAAGAAAAAATGATAGAAGTCACCCATCATCACACAACCTAGAGGCACTCGCTGGCCACCCTGCGGTCTACCGCCTCCCTTCTCTGTGTCGCCCCACACTGTGAGAAACGTGGCGAGTGTACTCTTCTGTGTCCTGCTTCTCCGTGTAATGTTGCTGCGTACATTTTCCTTCGAGTCATGAAGAATTCTTACTCTTTTTTTGACTGCGCCACGGGGCTTGTGGGATCTTAGTTCCCGACCAGGGATCCTACCTGGGTTCACCTCGAGAGTGTGGAGTCCTGACCGCTGGACTGCCGAGCAGGTCCCAAGAACTCTTTGCGTTGAGCACGTGAAATGGCTACCACCTTAGTTCTCTCACTGACTCCCCTATTCCTGGACTTTAGGTTATTTCTAGTTTTTTAATTATTTTTAACAACTCAGTGATGAACGTCTTTGTTCCTAAAATTTTGAAGGCACTTTGGATCATTTCCTCAGTTGGGTTCCCAGAAATAGAAACACTGAACATTTTTGAGACTCTTGGTATTTTTTCCTTCTGGTTTGGCTTCTTGACGCTCTGCTTTTCTTGGTAACACTTTCTCGCTCTTTAGATCAACTAGTAAGTTGCATTTCTTTTCAACCAACGTCAGTTCTGTTGTTACTCTGCTGTCAACTTCTGTCCTTTATTCACTCCACACACGTCTCCACGAGGACTGTGTCAGGCGCCAGGCCAGGGCTCCGTGAATAGCAGAGCTCATGGTCAAGAGTCTCGGCCTTTGCCTCAGCCCATAGGGTTTGAAGCAGCTTACATGCAAATCACATCAAGCAAATAATAGAAACGGAAGGTCAGGGCCAAAGACAAGAGAAACAGAACTATATTTTCCACCAGAGCTAACCAATTGCTATGACTGATTCCAGCAGCCAAAACAATTGGGATTGATGCTCCATTACAGGGCTTTCCCAACCTGGAAAAGAGGAAGCTTATGTGTTCCTCCAGGAATGAGAGCCTTTCCTAGCACTGAATCCTGAAAGAAAACCTTGGGTGTGGTTTCATTATACAGAAGAGGGACTGAGCAATGGAAGAAGTGATGTCCTCCATGTGTTTGAGGTTTTATGAAATGATGAATACAGGAGCAAACTTCACATAGCCTTTCTTTGGTGACCCTTCAGGGCCTTGACACTGAAAGGCGACTTCATGAAGCAGACAGATAACTAAAGAAAAGATAAATGGACTCAGGTCTCCAGGTGAGTAGCCAATTGTGTGGTCCAAGTCAGTTCACGAATTTAGAATTCCTGGAGGAAAAAAAATAAAAACAAGACTTCAAGTTCTATGTATTACCTTGGCAAAAATTAAACCTTCTTTAAAGATTAAAACCCAGTTTTGGCAAGCCCTAGGAAAGCCAGCCGTCCCCTGTGCTGCGGGTGGGAGTACAAATTGGTACAATCCTTCTGGAGGGAAATTTGGCACAAGTAACAAGAGTCTTAAAAATGCGCTCACACAGCAGTTCTGCAGGGGGGGATTTTTTCCTAAGGAAATAATAAAAAATGTACACCAAGCCTTATGCACCAGGAGTTTGCCCTGCTCCGTTTCTTGGCCTGCAGTCAACATGGATGGGCCCACCCAGGCCTGGAAATCTCTGGATCTGTGGCGCTTTGGGGAGGCAGACCTCTTCTGTCACTCATGTCAGCATCTCAGCTTTCTCTTTCTTTCTAAAATCTTTTATTTTGAAATCATTTAAGACTCAAAAGAATTTGCAAAAATAATACAGAGTTCCCGCCTACCCACCACCCTGATTTCCCATGGCGATGGCTTACATAACCACAGCACAGGATCCAGATCAGGACCTCAACCGAGGAAGGAGATACTGACCGACTGCAGGCTGACCCCGCTCCCAGCAGGCCTTCCGTGCTGTGTGTGTTTCTGTGAACTCGGTCGTGGGCATAGATCCCCGGAACCACCACCGTATTCAACACCAGGGCCGCTCTGTCTGGAAACCCAGCGCCCCCGCTCCAGCCCCCTGCAATGGCAGAGCCTCCCCACCGGGCTGCTGTGGTTCCCAGAGAGTCGCATAACCAGCAGCACACCGCCTCCGGCCCTCTGAAGGCGTTTTTGCCTCGCCTGCTTTGCCTGTTTTCTCAACATCTCAGCCAACCCCGCCTCCTCCTGGCNGTCCTCCGTGTGTTTGAGGTTTTATGAAACGATGAATACAGGAGAAAACTTCACATAGCCTTTCTTTGGTGACCCTTCAGGGCCTTGACACTGAAAGGCGACTTCATGAAGCAGACAGATAACTAAAGAAAAGATAAATGGACTCAGGTCTCCAGGTGAGTAGCCAATTGTGTGGTCCAAGTCAGTTCACGAATTTAGAATTCCTGGAGGAAAAAAAATAAAAACAAGACTTCAAGTTCTATGTATTACCTTGGCAAAAATTAAACCTTCTTTAAAGATTAAAACCCAGTTTTGGCAAGCCCTAGGAAAGCCAGCCGTCCCCTGCGCTGCGGGTGGGAGTACAAATTGGTACAATCCTTCTGGAGGGAAATTTGGCACAAGTAACAAGAGTCTTAAAAATGCGCTCACACAGCAGTTCTGCAGGGGGGGAATTTTTTCCTAAGGAAATAATAAAAAATGTACACCAAGCCTTATGCACCAGGAGTTTGCCCTGCTCCGTTTCTTGGCCTGCAGTCAACATGGATGGGCCCACCCAGGCCTGGAAATCTCTGGATCTGTGGCGCTTTGGGGAGGCAGACCTCTTCTGTCACTCATGTCAGCATCTCAGCTTTCTCTTTCTTTCTAAAATCTTTTATTTTGAAATCATTTAAGACTCAAAAGAATTTGCAAAAATAATACAGAGTTCCCGCCTACCCACCACCCTGATTTCCCATGGCGATGGCTTACATAACCACAGCACAGGATCCAGATCAGGACCTCAACCGAGGAAGGAGATACTGACCGACTGCAGGCTGACCCCGCTCCCAGCAGGCCTTCCGTGCTGTGTGTGTTTCTGTGAACTCGGTCATGGGCATAGATCCCCGGAACCACCACCGTATTCAACACCAGGGCCGCTCTGTCTGGAAACCCAGCGCCCCCGCTCCAGCCCCCTGCAATGGCAGAGCCTCCCCACCGGGCTGCTGTGGTTCCCAGAGAGTCGCATAACCAGCAGCACACCGCCTCCGGCCCTCTGAAGGCGTTTTTGCCTCGCCTGCTTTGCCTGTTTTCTCAACATCTCAGCCAACCCCGCCTCCTCCTGGCTCGTCCCAGCGGGCCAGGCTGGGAGGCCCCTGACCTGGGGGCCCCTGGGTCAGCCCCGACGTTGGTCTAGCCCATGGGTGGGCTGCTGGGGGACAGGCTCCAGGTAGTCCAGTCCCTGTGCCCGAGGAGAGGAGCCGCCTGTCGGCGGGGGCAGCGCTGGGCGGTCCCTGGGGGTCGGGGCTGTGGCTACGTCAAAGCTTGTGGGGAAAACCCTCAGTGGCTGTGGCTACCTGACCACCATCCTGTGCCCCACTTTGCTGGCAGAACGCAGTCTGGGCTGATTTGGGGAGGCCGTGGGTCTTCTAGAGCCCTGGGGGATGGGTCTTCATGGTGTGAGCCAAGCTCAGGACCCCCAGCGGCCTCGTGGCCCGGACGCTGTGGGTTCTGGGCGAGGACACGTGCTGAGAGCTGCCTCCGATGACCTTCCAAGCCCTGTGGATGCCCCGAAGGGCTGTGGGGAGAGACCAGCTCGACATCAGAGAGGTCCTGGGGGCTTTCAGTGTGAAAGAACGTCTCACTGCATGGTTTTTCCAGAAGTCCTTATCCAGGGCTCCCTGGCAAATCACACTGTGCAGCGAGAACGATTTATAGCAAAACAGCGCACAGAACAAGGAGCTGACTTTGGAAGAAAGATTAAAGGCTGGAGAGGAGATGCTGGCAGATTTTATTTGGCTGGAAACACAGAGAAATCATGCGGAAGGTGGGACGGTCTTTTGGTCTCCAAAGCCCTGAGTGATTCTGTGTCTCTGTGAAGCTTCCATCCCTCCCCAGGACCCTGACCCCTGACCCCTGACCCTGACCCTGACCCCTCCCTAGGATGCTGACCCCTGACCCTGACCATGGCCCCTCCCCAGGCCCCTGACCCCTGACCCTGACCATGGCCCCTCCCTAGGATGCTGACCCCTGACCCTGACCATGGCCCCTCCCCAGGCCCCTGACCCCTGACCCTGACCATGGCCCCTCCCTAGGATGCTGACCCCTGACCCTGACCATGGCCCCTCCCCAGGCCCCTGACCCCTGACCCTGACCATGGCCCCTCCCTAGGATGCTGACCCCTGACCCTGACCATGGCCCCTCCCCAGGCCCCTGACCCCTGACCCTGACCATGGCCCCTCCCTAGGATGCTGACCCCTGACCCTGACCATGGCCCCTCCCCAGGCCCCTGACCCCTGACCCTGACCATGGCCCCTCCCTAGGATGCTGACCCCTGACCCTGACCATGGCCCCTCCCCAGGCCCCTGACCCCTGACCCTGACCATGGCCCCTCCCTAGGATGCTGACCCCTGACCCTGACCATGGCCCCTCCCCAGGCCCCTGACCCCTGACCCTGACCATGGCCCCTCCCTAGGATGCTGACCCCTGACCCTGACCATGGCCCCTCCCCAGGCCCCTGACCCCTGACCCTGACCATGGCCCCTCCCTAGGATGCTGACCCCTGACCCTGACCATGGCCCCTCCCCAGGCCCCTGACCCCTGACCCTGACCATGGCCCCTCCCTAGGATGCTGACCCCTGACCCTGACCATGGCCCCTCCCCAGGCCCCTGACCCCTGACCCTGACCATGGCCCCTCCCTAGGATGCTGACCCCTGACCCTGACCATGGCCCCTCCCCAGGCCCCTGACCCCTGACCCTGACCATGGCCCCTCCCTAGGATGCTGACCCCTGACCCTGACCATGGCCCCTCCCCAGGCCCCTGACCCCTGACCCTGACCACGGTCCCTCTCCAGGACCCTGACCCTGACCACGGCCCCTCCCCAGGACCTTCACCCCAACCCCTCGCCAGGCTTGGCCAGGACTCCGCCAGGATTCAGAAGGAGCAGAACCCAGTCCCCTGCGCAGGGCTTTCCCTCCACAGAGAGCGACGTGGCTCCTGACGGCAGAGACGGCCGTGACCGATATGGCGGTAAGACAGACCCTCCTTCTCCCGGGCCGTGGACAGAAAGCAGGCCCGCCCTCAGCAGCCGGCCGCCTCCCAGGAGCTGCCTCCTGCCCGCATCCCTCAGGACGTGCGCGAGGATCTGCTCTATTTATTTCAAGGCTTCTCCGCCTGACATTTCTCAACCCGACAGGCGTCTCGCCGTGACATTTGGGGGTTCGCTAGTCTTTGCTGTGGGGACTCTCCTGGCCATCCCGGTGTC
>SJYG01000581.1:538915-556228 GCA_006410535.1 Litocranius walleri | reverse complement strand
CACGGCCGCTACAGTCCCCGCCTGAGAGACAGATGTCGTTCCTGAATTGGTGCCCTGAACAGGCCTGGCTCGAGGGGTGCCGAGTGCATGGTGTGCAGTCTCTTTGCCACCGGGGACGTCTTCGTGTGGGCTTTCCCACCCCCACCGCCCAGGGCAGCCAGCCCCACCTCCGCCTCCGGGGCCCCAGGCGCCCCTTCCTCCCCCCACCGGACGTGAAGGGAGGTTTTCCTTGTCGGGAACAAGGCACGTGTGGCTGAGGGCACTGCCATGCACATCTGCTTCTAATTAAGACCTGACACATGAAGCCATCAGATGGGCCCAGGATTCAGAAAAGGCTGAGGCTTTATGAAACGCGTGAACCCCGGGAATGCATAAATTATTGAAAGGCAAGAAAGAAGCCCCGGGAAGAGGGACTGCTCCATTATTCATCAGGCCTGGAGTCCCAGGTCCCCAGGCACACTGCTGGGCTTCACACCTCCAGAATTCCCCCATCATGTCAACAGCGAGCTTGTCAGCAGGCTGCTGTGGCGGCTTGGAGCGGGGCTCCCGCCCACGGCATCCAGCGCCCACGGCATCCAGCGCCCACGGCATCCAGAGCCCGCCTCATTAGCTCAGCCAGTTCTCGGCCGACTGCCAGCGAGCCCGCTGGAGCAGAGAGCCACCCACCTTCCCTGCCTGGGGCGTCTGCTCACAGCCTCCAGGGCCAGGGTCCCAGCTCCTCGAGGAGCCAGAAGGCTTGTCGCCCTGGCCTGGGGGGGTCCTCCATTTCGTGCCCCTCTGCTCTCCGCCTCTGCCTGCACCTCCCCACTGCCCAGACCGCTGCCTTCCCCTGAGCACATCTGGTGCTTTCGTACCCTTGCCCAGCTGGCCTCTCCCCATGAAACTGCCAGCCCAGCCCTTTGTCCACCCAGTGACCTTCTCTTCAAGACCAGATCAGAGAAAGGGAGCTAACTTCTGTCATGAGCTGGGTGTTAGATGTCTGTGCAAACATCACCCCAGTGAAGTGATGCAGTAATCCAGTAAGGGGGGTTGTCACCAGCACCAGCTACACAGTTTGTGGGCTCAGGGGCAAAATTAAAATGGAGTCCCTTGTTCAAAACGCTTAAACAATTTAAGAAACAATTTAAGATGGCTACAACAGACAAAAGCAGGTCTTTAAACCAGCTGAGCCAAGAGCAGGTTCTGAGTGAGCGCATATACCCACAAGATCGGGCCTGGTTACAGGGGGGAAAGGGAGACTCAGAGACGCCAAGTAAATTGTCCAAGTCACACAGCTAAGTAGGGGCAGAATCAGGCTGAAGCCCAACTTCCATCTAATGCTTCCAGCTAAGAGTTTGGGGCTGGTGGGAGCTGGGAGGTCGACAGAGGCTGGACTCCATCCAGATGGGAGATGTGGGCACCTTCAGTGGGCTGGCCTCTCCAGGGGACCCTGAGCATGGAGAGGAACACTCTCCTGGGGAAGGTGGGAGAAGACAAAAAGCTGGGTAGTTTCCAGGCCTAAAATGCTGTGGACACCTGGCGTGGTCTCTCCACATGCCTTCGGTTGTTCCAGTGCCTCATGATTCCTTTTATATATGACAATGCCCTGCGAAGCTCAGGGACCCAGAGAATAAAGGAGATGTATAAACTGAAGAAAGAAGAAATGAAAAATATCGGTTGTTATGGTGGCACTAGTGGTAAAGAACCTGCCTGCCCATGCAGGAGACATAAGGCAGGCGAGTTCCATCCCTGGGCCGGGAAGATCCCCTGGAGGAGGGCATGGCAGCCCTCTCCAGTGTTCCTGGAGAAGCCCATGGACAGAGGAGCCTGGCGGGCTGCAGTCCATGCAGTGGCAAAGAGTCGGACACGACTGAGCATCTGAGCACAGCTCATCATTTACTGGACATATATTTCCATCCTGTGCTTCCGAGGGGCAAGCGATGTACTTAAGGGCACGCATCTGGGAGCCAGTCGGTCCGAGCTGCGCTGCGCGGCCCCAGGCACGTCACTTCGGGGCTCTGGCCTCAGTTTTCCCATCTGCACAATGGGGTTGTTAGGTGGGAGGATTTCACAGAGCAGAGCGCTCTCAGCAGCGCCCAGTGCTCGGGAAGCAGTCGCCACACCAGCTGGTGGTGGAGCTGTCTTTGGATGGTGACGCCGATGGGGCTGCTCACACAGCTGTAGCAGCAGCTGGAAGCTGAGGGTAAGCCTGATTCAAGTGAGGGGGCGCGCCGGGGGCGGGGCGGGTCCTGGCCAAGCACTGGCGGCCCCCGGATCCCTCTGCTCCCCACCCCAGCCCCCGGCTCTCCCCCCGCAAGGCCCACGGGGCTGTGTCCCCTCCACGCGTCGGCCGGGTGGCCCCACCGCGAGTCTGCCTGCTCCGGACGCCCCGCAGAGGCTGCGGGGACGGTGGGGGTGGTGAGGATGCTCCGTCCAGCGGGACAGGAGGACGTGTCGGTGCAGAGGCCGCGGAGCCGAGACGGACGCGCGGCGAGACTGGGGTGCGGGCCGGGGGCGTGCGGGCAGTGCAGGGAGAGATGGCAGCCCCCAGAAACACAGCGGCGCGCCTCCCCGGCCGCCCGAGCCCCGCCCGCTCCAAAGACTTGGCCGATCTCCCTGCCCTCACCCTGTCTCCCTGCCCTCACCCTGCCTCCCTGCCCTCACCCTAATTTGACAGCTGGTGAAGATTCAGTGTGCTAAAATTTCTTAATGAAGTCAGATAGCTTCTAACTAGGATTGAAGAGAGAATCCCCTGGGACCTGGCTGGGCAGGGGGAGAGAGCAGGGAGTGGGAAGGGGGCCTGGGGGCCCACATTCTGAGCCCCGTAGTGCTGACCTGGGTGCCTGCTTACAGTGCTGGGGCCACCGGCTCTCACCTGCCCCCCTCCCCGGGACTGGTCACTCAGTGTCCCTTTTTACGGTTGAGACTCGATCAGGAAGGGGCAGGAATCCACCACTTACTGGATAAGAGCAGGACCCAGCAGAGGGCCCCACGTGGGGGCCTGGCTTAGTTTGGCAGAAGCCACACGGCAGCTGTCCCCGTGCCAGCCCCTGCCCCCACGCCGTCCCGGGGAGAGCAGGACGGGCCCCCACTGCCGCCGGCGCCCACTCAGGCCCACTCCCGCAGCCCCTCGTGCCCAGGGTTTGATACATTCACAGCCCAGATTGCACTGGGGTGGGCACAGGAGTCCTTGGCTCAGATCCGGTGTCCTGGCCCCAGGACATCCCAGGACCACGGGCGTCTCGCTTGGCTGCGCACTCTGCTGACCCACGGCTGGCATTCCCTCCCGGAGCCCCCCGCCTGCTGAGACACTTGAGCTCAGCCTCACTTCTCCAGGGACTTGGCAGCTGGAGGCAGCTGGGGACATGTCCCAGGGCCAGGTCCCCAGGGTGCTTAGAAAGGGGGCAAAAATTGTAGCGGCCACCGACAGCCCCACCCCAGACCAGCCTCCCTCTCACATGGGGGCGGGGGGAGCGGGGAGCCCCAGGCACCGTGTTGCTTTGTGGCATGGGGCATCCTGGCGGGCTGCACTCCTCACCGCCTCAGCTGGGAGCCGGCTTTGAGACCTCGGCCATTCTCAGCCAGCGAGGTGGGGTTCCGTGACTTGCCGTTGGGGAGGGGAGTGCAGGGGGAGGCTGCCTGAACTGTTCACGTTTGACCTGAGGAGGCAGGCCGTAGGTCATGGTGGGAAATACCGGCTCCAACCTCAGCTCCCTTCTGGAATGGGGCCGGGGTGTGACAGGGAGCAGGTACCCAGGTGTCGTGTTGGCTCTCTGGGGAAGACCAAGGCCGGTCGACTCTGCTTCCTCCAGGCCCCACCTGACTCTTGGACCCTGGACTCCAGAGGTCGGGACCCCTCGTGCCGTCCTCAGAGCTGGGGGCAAGGGTGTGAGTCATTGTGTCAGAGATGCTCACAGACTGGGCTCAGGTTCCCAGGAAGCAGGTGGGACATAGGAACCCAGTTTTTACCCAGCTCCATCTCGGGGGAGCTGACCCTTCTGCTCAGGCTTCTAGCCCTAGCTGCCCTGGGCCTGCCCCACACAGCCTCCTGCCTTATTCCTGGGTGGCCAGTGAGCACACACCTGCTCCTTCGGTCCATCCTGGGGTTTGGGTCAGCCTTCCTCCCTGGCAGAATCAGGACCAGCTACTTGTTACCTCAGAGACACCAGGAAAACCCACCAGATAGCGCCCTGTCCCCTAAACCTGGCTGTCAGCTGCCTAATATTACACAATTAGAGACTCATTCCTTTGCCTGTGTGTGGCTTTGTACCCAGTTAAGTCAGCTACTAAACTTAGGCATAGGTGACTTGTTTAAAGGCTTTCAGGACCCGAGGGGAAATGGAGAGGGGAGGAATGAGAACCTGCTATGCTAGCCGGCCTCTGAGTTCCACAGAGAAAGGCTTGGCTGTGAGCTCCCAGGAGAAGGAAGGATTTGGGGAGTCGGTGCGGGGGAAGTCAGGCAGGGAAATTTGTGACCCTCAGTGGGAATTCTCAGCGGGAATGTGGGGCAGGCGGTCCGCTGAACGAGGATCCTCCCGAGTCGGAGCCGCGGCCGCGGGCGCTGGCGCGGTTCCTGCGGACGGACCGACGGACGGGGCGGGCTCCCAGAGCCCTGCGCGGAGCCGGCGAGGGACCCTCGACCAGGGCCGGGCCGCTGCCGCTCCAGCGAGGTAGGACCCGGGGACCGGCCTTCCCCTCGCGGGCCCCCAGGGGCCGAGCCCCCCGAGCCTGGGCCGCCGCGCGGGGTCCCCCGTTACCGCGGGCCCGGGCGGGGGCCGCACTGCCGCCGAGTGCGCGCCTCCGCCCCGCGCGGAGGGAAGGGGCGCGGTGGGGGGCGTGTGTGCGTGAGCGTCTGCCTGTCTGTCTCGCGGGGGGCGGGGGAGGTGACGGCGCCCCCTCCGTGCGGGCGCGGCTGGGCTGCCCGCTCCAAAGCTGAGCGCGCACGCCCACGACCAACTTGAATAGCGCCGCGCGCAGCGATGTGGGGTGGTGCGGGGGAGCCCCCACCGCCTGTCGAGCTGGGCTGTCGGTCTGCACCGGCCGGGTGGCCCCACCGCGAGTCTGCCTGCTCCGGACGCCCCGCAGAGGCTGCGGGGACGGTGGGGGTGGTGAGGATGCTCCGTCCAGCGGGACAGGAGGACGTGTCGGTGCAGAGGCCGCGGAGCCGAGACGGACGCGCGGCGAGACTGGGGTGCGGGCCGGGGGCGTGCGGGCAGTGCAGGGAGAGATGGCAGCCCCCAGAAACACAGCGGCGCGCCTCCCCGGCCGCCCGAGCCCCGCCCGCTCCAAAGACTTGGCCGATCTCCCTGCCCTCACCCTGTCTCCCTGCCCTCACCCTGCCTCCCTGCCCTCACCCTAATTTGACAGCTGGTGAAGATTCAGTGTGCTAAAATTTCTTAATGAAGTCAGATAGCTTCTAACTAGGATTGAAGAGAGAATCCCCTGGGACCTGGCTGGGCAGGGGGAGAGAGCAGGGAGTGGGAAGGGGGCCTGGGGGCCCACATTCTGAGCCCCGTAGTGCTGACCTGGGTGCCTGCTTACAGTGCTGGGGCCACCGGCTCTCACCTGCCCCCCTCCCCGGGACTGGTCACTCAGTGTCCCTTTTTACGGTTGAGACTCGATCAGGAAGGGGCAGGAATCCACCACTTACTGGATAAGAGCAGGACCCAGCAGAGGGCCCCACGTGGGGGCCTGGCTTAGTTTGGCAGAAGCCACACGGCAGCTGTCCCCGTGCCAGCCCCTGCCCCCACGCCGTCCCGGGGAGAGCAGGACGGGCCCCCACTGCCGCCGGCGCCCACTCAGGCCCACTCCCGCAGCCCCTCGTGCCCAGGGTTTGATACATTCACAGCCCAGATTGCACTGGGGTGGGCACAGGAGTCCTTGGCTCAGATCCGGTGTCCTGGCCCCAGGACATCCCAGGACCACGGGCGTCTCGCTTGGCTGCGCACTCTGCTGACCCACGGCTGGCATTCCCTCCCGGAGCCCCCCGCCTGCTGAGACACTTGAGCTCAGCCTCACTTCTCCAGGGACTTGGCAGCTGGAGGCAGCTGGGGACATGTCCCAGGGCCAGGTCCCCAGGGTGCTTAGAAAGGGGGCAAAAATTGTAGCGGCCACCGACAGCCCCACCCCAGACCAGCCTCCCTCTCACATGGGGGCGGGGGGAGCGGGGAGCCCCAGGCACCGTGTTGCTTTGTGGCATGGGGCATCCTGGCGGGCTGCACTCCTCACCGCCTCAGCTGGGAGCCGGCTTTGAGACCTCGGCCATTCTCAGCCAGCGAGGTGGGGTTCCGTGACTTGCCGTTGGGGAGGGGAGTGCAGGGGGAGGCTGCCTGAACTGTTCACGTTTGACCTGAGGAGGCAGGCCGTAGGTCATGGTGGGAAATACCGGCTCCAACCTCAGCTCCCTTCTGGAATGGGGCCGGGGTGTGACAGGGAGCAGGTACCCAGGTGTCGTGTTGGCTCTCTGGGGAAGACCAAGGCCGGTCGACTCTGCTTCCTCCAGGCCCCACCTGACTCTTGGACCCTGGACTCCAGAGGTCGGGACCCCTCGTGCCGTCCTCAGAGCTGGGGGCAAGGGTGTGAGTCATTGTGTCAGAGATGCTCACAGACTGGGCTCAGGTTCCCAGGAAGCAGGTGGGACATAGGAACCCAGTTTTTACCCAGCTCCATCTCGGGGGAGCTGACCCTTCTGCTCAGGCTTCTAGCCCTAGCTGCCCTGGGCCTGCCCCACACAGCCTCCTGCCTTATTCCTGGGTGGCCAGTGAGCACACACCTGCTCCTTCGGTCCATCCTGGGGTTTGGGTCAGCCTTCCTCCCTGGCAGAATCAGGACCAGCTACTTGTTACCTCAGAGACACCAGGAAAACCCACCAGATAGCGCCCTGTCCCCTAAACCTGGCTGTCAGCTGCCTAATATTACACAATTAGAGACTCATTCCTTTGCCTGTGTGTGGCTTTGTACCCAGTTAAGTCAGCTACTAAACTTAGGCATAGGTGACTTGTTTAAAGGCTTTCAGGACCCGAGGNGGGGGGCCGTGGGGGGCGGGGGGGGCGGGGCCAGCGGCCTGCCCCTCCCCACCCCGCGACTGCGCTGCCGTGTGGGGTGTGACGGGCTCTGGCTGTAGGAGGTGCTCTCAGCTCTGATGGAGCCTGGCTCGCAGCGCTGGCCTTTTAAACCGCCGCGTTATTTGTCAGGTCAGCAGATGATGGGCTGTGCTGGCGGGGGTGAGGGGCCGCTCCATGCATCCCCGCAGCCCCCGGGCCTTCCCTGGGGAAGAGCAGGAGCATCGTGCTTCACGCAGACGCCTGAGTCCGGGGCCTGCAGGGTTGGCTGGGATCCTTACAGCTCCTAGCCCGGCCCGGCCCGGCCCGCGCTCCTGGGTCTTCCAACGTGGGGGCACGTGGGGGTGAGAACTGACCGTCCTGCTGAGCGGGGCCCCAGCAGGCCCGCTGCGGGCGGGGCAGGCCGATGTCACTTGGGCTCTGTGACCGGGCCTGCCTGCCGATGGCGCCGCGGTGACCGTCTGCCGCTCGTCCGGGTGCTGCTGAGGGCAGGGCTCAGGCCGGGGCTCAGAGGGCGTGGGTCCCCGGGACGACCTGTTACCATGAAGCCCCAAAGCACGGCCAGCCTTGAAGGCTGCTCTCAGCCGCGCGCCAGATTCATCCAGTCGCGTCTGACGCTGCGCTCGCTCGGAGGGTAGCCCGCCAGGCTCCTCCGTCCATGGGGTCTCCCAGGCAAGATGCTGGAGTGGGTTGCCATTTCCTCCTCCAGGGGATCTTCCCGGCCCAGGGATGGAACCCGGGTCTCTCACGTCTCCTCCCTTGACGGGCCGGCGCTTCGCCACTAGCGCCCCCTGGAAGCCCGTTCTCAAGCATGGCTGTTCTCAAGATGATGGTGGTGGTGATAGTGCCCGCAGTAGCTCTCCGTCCTCTGCCTGTCGTTAAGCACCTACTGTGTGCAGGCTGCTCCTGTGAGTAGTGGGCACTCGGCGGAGGCGCTGCTGGCCGCGGGGGCAGATTGTTCCTTGGGGGAGGGGTCCTGAGCTCGGCTGGGGGTTCAGGCGCAGCCCTGGCCTCTCGCCCTGGGGAGACACTCCTCCTGCTGTGTGACACCCAGATGTGTCCCCCCGGAGGCAGGCCCGAGGTCCCCTGGAGGCCTGCACTGGGCCCTGACTGTGCCACTGGGCCCTGAATGTGAAGAAAAGACTTTCATCCCGTTCCCTGAGAAGCAAGCTTTCTTTAGAGGGAGACACGCCACATGTGCTAAAGAAAGAACACGCCAGCAGGCCGCGTGCTGGAGAGGAGGGCGGCCGGGGTGGGGGGTGCTGGTGTTTCCCAGAGGGGCTCAGAGAAGGCCCCCTGGTGACGGGCCTGCAGGAAGGAGGAGTCCAGGAGGAGGGGCGTGGGGTGAGCGGTCAGGCAGGCTCCCCTGAGGGCCCGGGGCTCCGTCTCTCAGAGGAAGGCCTGGGGCGCTCCCGGCCCAGGAGCAGCGCCAGCCCGGCCTCCGCCCTCAGGTGAGCATCGTCTCCTCCTCCTTCCAAAGCCCAGAAGGAGAAGCGGGCTGCAGAGAACCCCTGGGACGTGCTCTCGAGCACCCACACTCTGCTGTCTCCGGCTGAAACGTGGCCTTGGCAGCCGCACAGAAGAGGGTCCAAGCCCCAGCTCAGCCTTGGGCTGGCCCGGAGCCCCTGGGGCCTGGGCTCTGCGGGTGGGGGTGTTGTCCTTGGTCCCCTGCGCCCCTAGGAAGATAAGGTTGGGGGACGGGAGGAGCAGGCCGCACCCTCCGCTCTCGCCCCGCCACAGGCTCCTGGTCCAGATTCGAGCATCTGTGTGCTGGGCAGCAGCCCTGCCATCTGGAGAAGTCAGAGCAAGGTCTCCAGAGGTTGAGGGAAGTCAAGCCTCCCTCTACTCCCCTTCCGGAGAGCTGGGGAGGGGATCCCCTTTCTGCGTCACAGACCCCCAGGCCAGGCTCTGGGCTCCTCAGTCAGTGCACACTGGGCTCCTCCTCGCAGCCGGCGGGCTGGAAGCTCCACCCCCACCGCGTAGCCCAGCGTGGGGGGGGCAGCCCCCACAGGCTCCACCCTGCGGCCCCCAAGACTCTGCATTAGAGAATCTGTTAACCACTTTGCAAGTGACTCACAGCAGAAATATGTTCCTATTAATGCCTGGAAAAGTGGGTTTAAAACTTACCTGAGAGTTAAGACTCACTGGTCCACACAGGACGCAGAGGACTTCCCTGGGAGCACCGCGCTCACCCCTCACCCCACCCCCACCATGCACAGGGTTGTCTCCCCCAGGGCTGGAATGCCGGATGAGAGACCCTGGGGGGCCGCTTCTGGACCATCCGTGCGCAAGGCTGTGGAGGGTGTGAGGCCCTCTCAGGAGGCGAGTGCCCCGTGCGGAGGGCTGCGTCCTGGGGCTCCGGGGTCCCCGCAGCCTGTGGTTTCCAGGGATGACCTCACCAGGCAGGCAGGCCCCAGCTCTCCTTGCTGGATTCTTTAATCCGTCTGTTACCTGTCGTCTATCTACATCATCTATCGATCGATAGATCATCTATCTATATGTCTATATATCTATCTGTCACCTGGGTCTCATCTGTCTGTCATCTATCAGCTATCCATCGTCTATCTGTCATCTGTGTATCACCCATCTATCACGGATCAATCATCTGTCATCTATCTCTCACCTGTCACCTGTCATCTATTTATCTATCATTTACGTCTCATCTATCTACATCTATCATCCATCTTTTTATCTGTACCAGGTCTGAGCTCTGGCACGAGGGGCCATCACCATGTCAGGCTGCCGGACAGACTCTCTAGATGGGGTGTGAAGGCTTGGTGGCTCTGTGACACCTGGGCTCTTGGCTCCCTGACCAGGAATCACGCCCCCATCCCCTGCATTGCCAGGCAGACTCTTGACCGCTGGACCACCAGGGAGGTCCCATCACTGCTGGAATCTTTATTCCCTGGAAGAAGATGCCCAATGGGTGGACGGCATTTTCTGCACCCGCGTGGCTGCCTGAGGCAGGAGGGCCGTGGGGAGCAGCCCTCGGGTCTTCCGGGTGGGGCAGGAGCCACAGCAGGAGCGCCCTGGCCTGAGGGTGGCAGTGGAGCCTAGGGCTGAGCCTAGTCCTCTCACCGTGGGCCCAGGCAGGTTCCCACTCCTCCCCAGGCCGCCCTCCTCCCTAAAGCTCGGGGCAGGAGGGAGGGCTCCCTTTCCCCGCATGTCCCGGGACCCTGCAGTGCTCCAGGGGAGATCCCAGCCCCCGCCTCATGGAGCCCCCAGGGCCCTGGGTCTGGAGCTCAGGCCTGAGCAGAAGATGTGAAGGAAGGAGAGAGCAGAAGCCAGGAGAGGGTGCGCCTGGGGCACCCAGGCGCTCTCCACCCCCCACCCCACTCCAGACGGGCTCAGCCAGCAATCTGCAGCAGGCATCCTTAAAATGTGAAAATGATGGGGGCAGGTAGTGGGCCTCCCAGGGAGCTCAGTGGTAAAGAATCGCCTGCAGTCCAGGAGACGTGAGTTCCCTGGGTTGGGAAGATCCCCTGGAGAAGGAAATGGCAACCCACTCCAGTATTCCTGCCTGGAGCGTCCCATGGACAGAGGAGCCTGGCGGGCTACAGTCCACGGGGTCACAGAGAGTCCGACACGACTGAAGGGGCTGTGCGCACATGGGGGAGGGGGTGCGCGTGGCCTTGGGGGTTGCACTTGGCCTCCAGCGCTCACACGGGGGAGGGGGTGCGCGTGGCCTTGGGGGTTGCACTTGGCCTCCAGCGCGCACTGCCCAGAAGCCTTGACCAGATGACTCGCTCTCTCAGATCTCCTCGTTGGTAAAACGATGTGATAATGACAGCCTTGCCGGCAGGGTTTGAGAGGGGAGGGTAGTGAGTGGGTTTTTTAAATAATTTTTTTGTCTGCAAACACATTTGACAGCTGAGAGGCCCGGGCGCTGGAGAGGCTGCGCCTTCGCTCATGGTCGCCCAGTTAATGAGCAGCAGATGGGGATCTGAGCCCAGATTTCTCGGGGCAGAGCCTGGGGCTCCTGCTCAGAGCGGCTCAGGCAGAAGCAGCAGGGGAGCAGGGGGGCACGGCCCGCCCTGGGGCTCAGGACGTCTGCTTTCACCAGGGCCCAGATGGGGGAGCGGAGGAGGCAGGCTCCACTCGCAGGGCCCGCGGGCATGTCACTGCAGACCGTGGGCCCTGGGCGCCCCAAGGAGCTGGCTTGGCCTTAAAAAGAGATGTGGGGCCCACCCCAAGGCTGTGGGCAGGGGCCTAGGAGCAGGTCAGCTCCCACATGTCAGTCACGTTCCAAAGGACAGTGGCACCACCTCTGTGGATCTGGTTCAGACCTGCTGCTGGTTAAACTATTAGTTAAGTACCCCCAGCAGCCTGAGGCTTCCCTGGTGGCTCAGACGGTAAAGAATCCGCCTGCAATGCAGGAGACTTGGGTTTGATCCCTGCGTTGGGAAGATCCCCTGCAGAAGGGAATGGCAACCCACTCCAGTATCTTGCCTAGAGAGACAGAGGACAGAAGAGCCTGGCAAGCTACAGTCCACAGGGTCACAAAGAGTTGGACACAACTGAGAGACTGGCACGCTTCCAGCAGCCTTGGGCAATGGGCTTTATCATCCCCATTTCACAGATGAGGACACAGAGGCCCGGAGGCATGAAGTAACTCCCCTGAAACCACGAGGCTGACAGGTGGCCCAGCAAGGGCAGAACCCTGGTCCCCCAGTGCTCAAGGGGGTTCCAGGCCCCTGGTGTCAGCACCTGGGCAGGAGTGGCAGTGAGCAGAGAGGGAAGAGGCTTGAGGAGGGGGAGTGGCCTCGTGGTTCAAGAGCTACGTTTTGGAAGGCGGGCCACTGCGGTCTTTTCTTTACGCCCCTCATTGTTTGTTGTTTTAGTTTCTTGCTGTCAAAGTAGCTCTGTTTCCAGAGGGACACTGGGAAATGGGAGCCAGCGTTCGTTATCCGGAAGCAGGCTCTGAGCTGTGGGAGCAGCCCTCATGTGGCTCAGGGAAGCCGCCGACGCTGGGCGTTGTCACCTGGATGGGGAGGGGGCCCCGTGTCCCCAGAGCCCACCCCCAGGTTCCCAGCCCCTCAGGGAGGGGTGGCAGGCCCTCCCGCCCTGGAGCCCGGCTTCCGTGAGCTCTTCTTAGAAGGGACACCCTGCAGGCCCGAGGCCGCTGGCTCAGGGCAGAGGGCGTGGGGCAGCTCTTGTCTGGACAGGAGCGAGCAGCCAGCCTGGCCTGCGCAGGGCCAGAGGCGGAGCCGCTCCGGGCAGGGCTTCCAGCCAAGCTGCAGCAGCTGCCCCTGGTGCTCGTGTCTGCAGCTCGCGGGGGCCAGCTGGGCAGGGGGGCAGGTCTGGGCCTGGGGAGAGAGCTGGGCTCTGGAGGGGTACCCCACTCGGGTCCCGAGAGGGAGGGCCAGGCCCCTCGGGAGCACAGGCCCCTGGGCACTTCTCCCGTTAAGAGTAGGCAGCCCCTGTGACAGTAGCGCATGTGATCAGAACTGACGCCGACAGGGCTGCACCGCGTGGCGAGCCCACTCTGCAGACCAAACGGCGGGCTCGGCCACTCAGGGCTGCTCACGTTGTATCCCCAGGCTCCTCGCCACCTCATCCCCAGAGTGGGCCATGGGGGCGGGAGCCTGACCGCTGTGTGACCCTTGTCATCTTCCTTCTTTGAGCCTCTGGTTCCTTAATTCTAACACGAAGGGGCAAGTTGTTCCCCCATCAGGTCAGTTCAGTTAGTTCAGTCGCTCAGTCGTGTTCGACTCTTTGTGACCCCATGAATCGCAGCACGCCAGGCCTCCGGGTTCATCACCATCTCCCGGAGTTCACTCAGACTCACGTCCGTCGAGTCCATGATGCCATCCAGCCATCTCATCCTCGGTCGTCCCCTTCTCCTCCTGCCCCCAATCCCTCCCAGCATCAGAGTCTTTTCCAATGAGTCAACTCTTCGCATGAGGTGGCCAAAGTACTGGAGTTTCAGCTTTAGCATCATTCCTNCCTGCCCCCAATCCCTCCCAGCATCAGAGTCTTTTCCAATGAGTCAACTCTTCGCATGAGGTGGCCAAAGTACTGGAGTTTCAGCTTTAGCATCATTCCTTCCAAAGAAATCCCAGGGTTGACCTCCTTCAGAATGGACTGGTTGGATCTCCTTGCAGTCCAAGGGACTCTCAAGAGTCTTCTCCAACACCACAGTTCAAAAGCGTCAATTCTTCGGTGCTCAGCCTTCTTCACAGTCCAACTCTCACACCCATACATGACCACAGAAAAAACCGTAGCCTTGACTAGACGGACCTTAGTCAACAAAGTAATGTCTCTGCTTTTGAATATACTGTCTAGGTTGGTCATAACTTTTCTTCCAAGGAATAAGCGTCTTCTAATTTCATGGCTGCAGTCACCATCTGCAGTGATTTTGGAGCCCCAAAATATAAAGTCTGACACTGTTTCCGCTGTTTCCCCATCTAGTTCCCATGAAGTGATGGGACTGGATGCCATGATCTTCGTTTTCTGAATGTTGAGCTTTAAGCCAACTTTTTCACTCTCCTCTTTCACTTTCATCGGGTGATGCACTGATAAAATTAAGAGGCAGATGGTGGTGGTGTAGACGCCAACACGCAGCACGCAGAGCTCCGGATGCAGTGTGGATGCTGCTGTGAACGCTCTCTGAGGCGTGTCCCTCAAGGTGGAATTGCTGGGTCTTCTGGGGATTCCAGGCTTTCCAAGTGGCTCCGTGGTAAAGACCCCGCCTGCCCATGCAGGAGACGTAAGAGAGTGAGAACTAACCCCTGGGTCCGGAGGATCCCCTGAGAAGGGCCTGGCAGTCGGCTCCAGCTTCTAAATAGAGAATCCTGTGGACAGAGGAACCCAGCGGGCTGCTGTCCTGGGGTCGCACAGTGCAGGACTTCCTGAGACGTCACCACACAGCTTTCCCAGCGGCTGCGCCACGCTCCACTCCCCCCAACAGCATGCGAGCATTCCGATTTCCCTGAGTTTCCATTGACACTTATTTTCCCCGGAACCCTTTGAACAGTGGCACCTGTATTTCACGGTCACACAGGGGCTCAGACTGTGAGGCGATTTGTCCAGGGCCTCCAGCTGCGTGGTCACGGAGCCAGACCCTGCGCTCCAGACCCTGCACTCCTGACTGCCCACCTCCACCCCTGCTCACAGGAAGCCGGGCTCCCCGGAGCCTGCCTGCATTTCTGGGTCCCGACTCTGTACCCACATCCACTGCTCAGCATGGCTTGTCCTCCGAACAAGAGCCCGTGTTGGTGCCGGCAGGCGTGGGCGGAGAGTGCTGGCTGCCGAAGGCGCACCTCCTGGGGGAGATAGAGGCAGATAGACACCCCTGCTCACCGCCGGGAAGCAGGTGACACCTGGTTAAATCTCACTCGGTCTCAAAATAGGCGGCTGCTCCCTGAGGTGTGAACCTCGCTCACCTCTTTGTCCCAGAAGCCCTAGGCATCCGGGCCAGCCTCCCTCACTCTGCAGAAGGAGCCTGGGCAGTCTGTGGGGCTGGTGGATGCCCAGCGCCATGTCCAGCACCAAGGCCAGCACCAGCTGCCTCCTTCTGGGGCCCAGGGCGTGTCTGTGACGGACCTCGAGATGGCTGGGTGGGAAGCAGTCAGGCAGCCCCCACCTCTTTACTGGAGGAGTTGTCTCCTGGAGAAGGCGGGCAGGATTGCTTTGTGTGTGGAAACGTCTGTTTTTTTAACCTTCTGCATCAGGACAACCTAACCCCACTCCCCACCCCCGCCGAGCTCCCCATCCACCCGGGACCAGGCCTTGCAGCGTCTGTGTGTGTGCCTGCTCGGTCCTGCCCGACTCTGCGGCCCCACGGCCTGTAGCCCGCCAGGCAAGAGTGCTGGAGCGGGCTGCCATTTCCTTCTCCAGGGGGTCTTCCTGACCCAGGGGTCGCATCCTAGTCCCCCTCCTTGCGGGCGGGCTCTGCTGTGATCTTGGCCTTTCTCCGGCAGCCTGGCCCCCAGGACATGACTTCACTCTGAGGGGTCGCGTGGGACCGCCGTCAGCCTCGCGGTCTCAGAGCCAGGCGCAGAGGCCAGCCCTGTCTCGGTCTGCACCACCACAGCTCTGTCATACGTCCCCTCCGAGCCGAACGTCAGGGCCGCCCAGAGTCTTTGTGGGACCGAGTCAGACTGTCGTGTTGAGAAGCACCTGGAACGTGCGGCTTCAGCCGAAATGCACGCCGGGAAACTAAGGTCCAGAGAGGTGAAGCGACGAGCCTGGGGTCACACAGCTGTGACGGAGCTGGGGTCTGGACCTCAAACAGATGTGAGTGAAGAACGCTTGGCTTTTGGGACCAAGCCAGGCTGTGAAGCTGCAGGGGAAAGGTCCTTCCACACCTGCTTCCTTTGCTCTGGGGTATTCACTGCCCCCAAGGACGTAAAGAAGAGGGACTCGGTCCACTGATGCTGGGGGCTGGCCCAGCACCCATCCCTGAGCTCAGTGGGGTCACCATCACAGGCACAGGGAGCCCCGCTGTTCCTCCTACACCCTCAGTCATCGCCCTGAAGGCTTCCCATGGGACATTGCTCCGGACCTCAAGGCAGCCCCGTGCCCCTCCAACCCCCTCGGAAACTTCCAGAAGCTTGGGCGGGGGAGCGGCTGCCACCTGCCAGGAGCTGTTGTGGCCCTACCCACACTGCTGTATTTCATTATTGTAGCATCTGTACCGAGAGGTGTCACCTCAGACCCAGCTGAGAAGGTAGAGGGCCGGGGGGGTCAGCAGAGAGTCCGGAGGGCGGGGGACAGGGTTGGCAAAGCAGCTGCTGCCAAGCCCGGGGCCCCCGGAGAGCCGAGCCCAGAGCTTGTCTTCTCGAGCAGCTCGAGGCCGGGCCAGGTGTGGCTGGGCCCTCGGTGCTCCACAGGCACTGTGACCAACCCCGCGGACTAGCTCTGCAAATTCAAACTGAAGTGTTCCTGGCTGATGACGCTGTTTGCACCACTTGGATTTCAGGTCATCTGAGCCCAAGGTTGGCACCTTTGTGTCTGCAGGAGCGATGGGTCTGGGGGGCCCTGTCTGTGTTTTTCTGATCCTCTTCCCTCATCTGCGCAGCCAGCTGGTGACCTGCGTTCAGACCCCACTGCGCAGGCCCCGTGCTCAGCAGAGAGGAGCCTGGACATGCGTGTCAGACACAGGGGTGCCCGTGGGCATTTCCTGAGGACCCGTTTCAACCCAAGGGCAGCCGGCGATGGCTGGCCATTAAGGGAGCTCCCCTGGGTTCACCCAGCGCCACGATCTGTTAGTATCAAACCGCATCCGTGTTTCCTGACGACTCTGCAGACAGAGACAGAGCTTGGGAGGGGCGTGCAGCCCAGAGATGCCCCTCCCGGTATTGATCTCCGCCCCCCACCCCGCTCCCTGGACTGGGCCGTGCGCCTCTCCCTGCCAAACGTGCGGCTGTGGGAAGGCTGAGGACCAGTCGCCGTCTGAGGAGCCCTGGGCCGGCACGCTGGGCAGGCAGGGCTCACAGTGGGAAGCAGCCGTAGGCCCCCTGCCTTGCCATGCCTGGCCCCGGGCGGGGCCAACCCAGCCTGGATCCCTCGCGGTGTCCCCGACGGAGTCCCAGGAATCACACTGGGGGGCTCTGTGCTGGCTCTGCCTGGGGAAGCGTCCTGCCTCGTGGGGAGGATGGGGTGGACACGGAGGACTGCGCCCCAGAGCACGCACGGGCAGGTCCCGCCCGCCTCCCTGGGCAGGGCCGTCTGGCAGCTGCCTGTTTGCTCACCGCGGAGTGGATTACACCTTCCGGAACAGCGTCTTCCTGGGCTCAACGGAAGGAGCCTGTGAGGTCCCAAACCCACACGAGAGTGAGACCCGTTCAGTGCCGCCTGCCGGTCAGGTGGTCAGCATACACGCCTGCACCTGGGCCTTTCCCTGCCTGCCTGATGACTCCCCCGCGGTTCCCAGGCTCCCACGCGTAACCGTCGTGGGGCTTGATGGTCAGATCGCTGGAAGGCCTAGAAATTACATGAGTAAGAAAGGCTATGAGGGAGAGGAGCTGCAGCCCCTTCGTCCTCCAAAGGGCAGTTCTCAGGACAGACCCCCGCCAGCTGGGCCAGGAGCTGAGCCCCAAGTCCGGCGTCAGCCAGGAGAGGCAGAGAACAAGGTGATGGGCGGTCTGCACGCTGCCCCAGCCCTGACCCCTCCTGGCGTGTGCTGCCGGCTTCACCCTGCCCTGGGTCTCCCCCGCGGCCACGACCCCATCCCTGGTCTTCAGCCTTGGACTAAAGTTGACCTCAGGAAGGTGCCCCTGGCATCCGCCCTCCCCCCCCACCCTGCACCCGCAGCTGATGGCCTGCGGAG
>SJYG01000581.1:503636-514254 GCA_006410535.1 Litocranius walleri | reverse complement strand
GGTGTCCTGGCTTCTGAAGAGCCTTCCCTCCACGCCCTGCCCTGCAGAGGCGGCTCAGGGTGGACACCCAGGAGCCGATGCTCTGGGTCGCCCACTGTTGTGTCCCACCTCACGTTACTGCAATCGGCTGGCTCCTTTCCGCCCTCGGGGACACGCGACACGAGCCTGCTTTGCTGAGTTGCAGAAGAGAATATTCGCTGGTCCTCAGCGACTGGTCCCCTCTTCTTCGGCAGGTGAACTAGGTCCTGCCCCAGGCTGTAGGTGCCGTGGTTCTGGGTATTCCCTCACCCTGGTCACCGCCCCCATAGGCTCTCTAGGCTGCAAAGTCTCTTTTAAGTGTGATTTCTGCAGTTGGTCCCGACTCTGGGCATCATTGCCCTCAGGATGGGCCTTGTGCATTTGTGTGGTTTTTCAGGAAGATGACACAAACCTGCAACCTAAGGTGACTGCCAGGGCGTAAACCGCTCTCTAGCAGCCTACATCTGGGGCGTCAGTTTTGGGGTTAAAATTCCAAAACATTAATTACTGAACACTAATAGTCATGTATAGATGCGAGAGTTGGACTGTGAAGAGGGCTGAGCGCCGAACAATTTATGCTTTTGAACTGTGGTGTTGGAGAAGACTCTTGAGAGTCCCTTGGACTGCAAGGAGATCCAACCAGTCCATTCTGAAGGAGATCAGCCTTGGGATTTCTTTGGAAGGAATGATGCTAAAGCTGAAACTCCAGTACTCTGGCCACCTCATGCGAAGAGTTGACTCATTGGAAAAGACTCTGATGCTGGGAGGGATTGGGGGCAGGAGGACAAGGGGATGACAGAGGATGAGATGGCTGGATGGCATCACTGCCTCGATGGATGTGAGTCTGAGTGAACTCCGGGAGTTGGTGATGCACAGGGAGGCCTGATATGCTGCGATTCGTGGGGTTGCAAAGAGTCGGACATGACTGAGTGACTGAACTGAACTGAACTTACAGAGAAACTAAAGAGGTTTTGGATGACTAATAAATATTCTTCGTGCCACCCTGAGATGTTCTCTATAAGAAAGCAAATGTTTTTAGAAATTATCGTTCGTATTTATGCTCACCAATCTACAGAATGCTAATATGAAGGGCAGTTCATGTGTTCTTAAGGAAAGTAGGGTGTGTGGTTTTAGTTCAAATAAAGAGTATGAGCAATGAAATTACATTTTATTAAGAAAAGGAAAGTAGGTCTGCCTTATAGGTGGCTGTTTCTAAATGAACAGTGATTAAAAGAGAAAAAATAAAAGGTCTATGCAAAGTGGACCCTAAGAAAAGAGTTTTGTGCATAATACAAGTTTTCTTGAGATGTTGAACTGCCCTTGATAATGGGTTTTAAGTTTCTTTCTCTAAAGTGATTTGCTGTGGCTCAGACAGTAAACAATCCGCCTGCAGTGCAGGAGATGTGGGTTCAATCCCTGGATGGGAAAGAGGAGGGCATGGCTACCCACTCCAGTATTCTTAACTGGAGAATGCTGTGGACAGAGGAGTCTGCTGGTCCACAGCCCATGGGGTCGCAGAGTCTGACAGTGGCACTTACCTCCTTCCGCATCACACTGTTTGCTTGTCCATGCCATCTGGGACTTGCACCCACAAAGAAGCAGTTGTTTTGTTTTTGCAAATTTCAAGTGCTTCTTCTATAAGGAAAAAAGCTAACAATTCTGCCCTCTTATGGTCAATTCATTGATTTCCTTCTCTTTAATATATCGCCCTGGGACAGAAAGGAGCAAGCTGAGTCCCTTCACGGCCTTGCCACTGCTTCACGTGCGCGTTCTTCTGAGTGACATTCGTGCACTTGTGGAAACACAGACGGGCCTGTGGACACTCGGGCTGACTCCAGCAGAATCATCTACTAGCAACATTTTGCCCACCCTCCTCCATTTTCATTTTCTTATCTTTGAACCTGCCCTCATTCTCAAGACCTGTGAATATCGACGTTGTGATTCTTCCTGGCCCGGTGCTTTTCCTCTGCTCCAAGGGCAGTAAACAACCACATTGCAAGCTTCCTCTGAGAAGCCTGCCCTGCTTAAGTGGCTCAGGAGGGCCACCTCTTTGTCAGCCCTGGAGGCCCCCAGAGCACAGGCAGCAGCCATGCCCCGGGAAGCATCGTGGCAGTAAGACGGGTGCTGCTGTGTTTCCCTTCGAATGCCCTGCGGCACTCTTAGGGCGCCCAGCTGGGGAGCCGTGGCCCCAGGCCTGCAAGCTGGAGGCAGCGCCCATCACCCTTGAATTCTTGTTGTGCTTTCCCTCAGAGGGGGCCCGGCCCTGCACGGCCCCCATACACCCACCACATGCGTCATTCGCAGTGACGATCACCACCGCCCACTATGGAGGCCAGTGCAGGGGCCTCAATGCACTAAGGGCAGAGCGGCCAGGAGGGTTGCTGGACGTAGTTTGGGACCAGAAAGTAAAGAAGCGTGACCTCCAGGCTAAGGATTTCAGACTTCCTTTTTGAGGCAATGGGGAACCAGAGACTTCAGGGAGGGATGGGTGAGGCTGGACTCGCTTTCACTGAGGTGTGACTGGTGTGATGTGATACTAGCTGCAGGTGTGCAGGGCTACGAGTCCATCTGCGCGCATTGCAGGTGACCTCCACAGCCACCAGTGTCCACCCATCACCATGCACAGCTGCAAACACGCTCTTTTCTTGAAATGAGGACACTGGAGAGCCTTCCAAATATGCAGGGAGCAGGGTGGACTCCCAGCTGCAGGGGGTGGGGAGCTGAGGGGCAGAAGATTCCAGAAGGGAGTCTGGGGTCCAGGACTGGCATAGTAGTCAACAGAGGCTTTGACTCGAGGGGCCAGGCTGAGAAGCGGGGCTAAGGAGGGGCCGTGGCTGGACCAGGGGTCCCAGATTCAGCTGAGAGTGGGGTCAGCTCTCAGGGGAGGCTTCCCTGAAGAAAGCATTTTTAAGCCCAGCCCTGTTGAATGAGGGGCTTTGCTGATGGCTCAGTGGGAAAGAATCTTCCAGCAGTGCAGGAGACACAGGAGACGTGGGTCGAGAAGATCCCCAGGAGGAGGAAAATGGCAACTCACTCCAGTATTCCTGCCTGAAAAGTCCTGTGGACAGAGGAGCCTGGTGGGCTACAGTCCATGGGGTCACAAAGAGTCAGACGCGACTAAGCGACTGAGCCCAACCCTGGTGAATAAGAGTCCCTGGGGAGAGGCCAAGACAGATGCTTCCAGGCTGGACTGGCAGGTGCAAAGCTCTAAGGTGGGACTGAGAGGCTGGAGGAAGCCCAGGACAGTGAGCAGGAGGGTGGAGGGTCTGAGATGGAGGTTAGGGATAGAATGAGGATCCAGGCGGTAGGAACTGGGCATAGAACTTGGTATTTTTGGAGAGGAATTAAAAGCATTTTACAGAACCATTTTTCATAAAAATGATCAAGTGAAAACTGCCCAAACCAGACAGACGAGTTCACAAGGGCCTGTGTCCGTCCTTCTCTGCTGGGTGTTCTAATTGTCTGTCTCTGAACACCCCGCAGGGGAACTCAGCAGAGAACAGTATTGTCACACTTTTAGTGTGAATTTTGGGCTTATTCTGAATTGTTCCCCCAGAAGAGGGTGGAGAATCATTCACATGTCAACCACCTGCCAGAGGCTAGAGGAGCTGCTTGAGGTATGTGGTCTCCAACCTTCCCCATGCATGGGATTCTCCAGGTGGGAATACTGGCATGGGTTGCCACGTCCCCCTCCAGGGGATCTTCCCGACCCAGGGATGGCACCCTCACCTCCTCCTGTGTGTCATGCACCAGCAGGCAGGTTCTTTACCACTAGCACCACCTGGGAAGCCCAATTAAATTTTTACCGAATTGAAAGATACTTACTGAGTTCCAGTTGTGGATGTGATTGGTGATAGAAGTAAAGTCCGATGCAGTAAAGAGCAATATTGCATTGAAATCTGGAATGTTAGGTCCATGAATCAAGGCAAATTGGAGGTGGTCAAACAGGAGATGGCAAGGAATCAGTGAACTCAAATGGACTGTAATGGGTGAACTTAGATGACCATCATATCTACTACTGTGGGCAAGAATCCCTTAGAAGAAATGGAGTAGCCCTCATAGTCAACAAAAGAGTCTGAAATGCAGTACTTGGATGCCATTTCAAAAATGACAGAATAATCTCTGTTTGTTCCCAGGGCAAACCATTCAATATCATGGTAATCCAAGTCTATGCCCCAACCAGTAATGCTGTCGAAGCTGAAGGTGAACAGTTCTATACGTAAAGACCTTCTAGAACTAACACCCAAAAAAAGATGTCCTTTTCATTATAGGGGACTGGAATGCAAAAGGAGGAAGTCAAGAAACACCTGGAGTAACAGGCAAATTTGGCCTTGGAGTACAAAATGAAGCAGGGCAAAGGGTAATAGAGTTTTGCCAAGAGAACACACTGGTCACAGCAAACACCGTCTTCCAACAACACAAAAGAAGACCCCACACATGGACATCACCAGATGGTCAACACTGAAATCAGATTAATTATATTCTTTGCAGCCAAAGATGGAGAAGCTCTATACAGTCAGCAAAAACAGAACCGGGAGCTGACTGTGGCTCAGATCATGAACTCCTTATTGCCAAATTCAGACTTAAATTGAAGAAAGTAGGGAAAACCACTAGACCATTCAGGTATGACCTAAATCAAATCCCTTACAATGGAAGTGACAAGGAATTAGCTCTAATAGACAGAGTGTCTGAAGAACTATGGATGGAGGTTCGTAACATTATACAGGAGGCAGTGATCAAGACCATTCCCAAGAAAAAGAAATGCAAAACGGCAAGATGGCTGTCTGAGGAGGCCTTACAAATAGCTGTGAAAAGAAGAGAAGCAAAAAGCAAAGGAGAGAAGGAAAGATACACCCATTTGAATGCAGAGTTCCAAAGAACAGCAAGGAGAGACAAGAAAGCCTTCCTCAGTGATCAAGACAAAGAAACAGGAAAACAATAGAATGGGAAAGACTAGAGATCTCTTCAAGAAAATTAGAGATACCAAGGGAATATTTCATGCAAAGATGGGCACATTAAAGGACAGAAATGGTATGGACCTAACAGAAGCAGAAGATATTAAGAAGAGGTGGTGCCGGGAGCCAGTGTGAGGAATTCTGCCCATGGCAAAGGTCATGAGGAAGGAGGCTTGGCATACGCAAAGGTGTGATCAAGCCTCAGGAAACCCCCTGTTCCCAAGCATTTACCCCCAAAACCAGAGTCTGTTTTATGCTCTCACCTACACCTCTGACTTTACAGGAGGCTCTTCCCCATCACCGTTTCTCTCAGAGAAGGAGTTAACTTGCAGCTCCAATTAATAAAAATTCCTGGGCATGACAAGAGTGTTTCAACTTACAAACTCCTCTGTAGGTTCTCTAGCCTGCCTGAGTGAGTTCATTTGGCCACATGTGATTGTTTACAGCCTCCCAACCATGAGAGGCATGAGATGCTTTAGACTCTCTAAATATAGACTCTTTTGAGAAGTTAGAAAATTATTAGTATAGTATAGTGGGTTGATTAGAAATTATATTGGTGAAGGTTTTTTTCATTTGTTGTGCCAATAATTACTGCTAATTACCTGCCCTGGGTGTGACAAGGGTGTCTCAGGTCAAACCTCTCTGCTGACAGACTAGCTTGTGTGACAACCTCTCAACCATAAACAGCACAGAGAGTTTGGAGTATCAGCATAGGGCTTTTCTCATTGTTGAGTCAATGATTGCCGCCAGGCCTCCATATCCTTAGGCATCTGGGAATATATTAATCAATGTATTTGGAATATAAAAAAGGAAACATAGTCGTTTTTTATGTTAGCAATACTAGACTTTTCGAGTTAATGAATTTTCTCTTTTGTTATAGATCACTGTACTTTGTTATAAATCACTGTGTCCTTGCTATGTAAAAATGTAACTTTATCACTATCTTAAGACTAAATAGATCTTAAGGGGAACATTGGTGAAGGGTTTTCATTTGTTGGGCTGATGTTTGCTGCTAAATCTCCACATTCCCTGCCCTTATAATGAATATAACTAACATATAGGAGAAATAAGTATTAACCTTTAAGATTAATCATGTTAACCTTAGGTTAAGTAAATTCCTTTCTTATTTGTAACTCACTAAACCCTCACCCTATAGGAATGCAACTTTATTTGGAGGGTGGCACCTGATTTAAGAAAAAAATCACCTCTGGAAAAAGTTTTCTGGTTAACTGACCATTATCAGAATGGACCATAAAATGTCAGCAGGCCTCATGGCCAGAAGATGAAGTAAAACCCATAAGACCTTTGTATAATTTTATATGAAGCACCTGATTGTGACAAGGGTTAGGTCTGCTGACCCCCTTGTGACTCTGTATTCATCCCTATGTATAACAAAAGGTATATAAACAAACCTGAAAAATAAAGAAATCGGATCAGTTTCTGGAAAGACTGATTCCCCCATGTCGTTTCTTTCTTGCTCCCTGTTTTTCTGGCTGAATTCCCATCTGAAATGTGGGTACTCACCAAGCCTGCTAATTCTGCCTGGGCTTCTAAGATCAGACTGGGGAGGCCTCAGTGCCTCCTCTCCTTCGGGAGAATGGAAAGACGCCTGTGGCCTACATAGGTGGTGATTGGTATTCCACGTAAACCAAGTTATTTAGCATCTTTTTCTCCACTAATTTTCCTACTACACTATCCGTTTCTAATCTCTGTATATATCTGTAATTAAATAAGTTTTTTTCCTAGGACGCCTACTCCGTCTCCCCTTCGAATTACCCTGGATCCACTGGGGCTGGACTCCAGCAAGGTGGCAAGAATACACAGAAGAACTATACAAAAAAGGTCTTCATGACTCAGATAACCATGACGGTATGATCACCCACCTAGAGCCAGACATCCTGGAATGTGAAGTCAAGTGAGCCTTAGGAAGCATCACCACAAACAAAGCTAGTGGAGGTGATGGAATTCCAGTTGAGTTATTTCAAATCCTAAAAGGTGATGCTGTGAAAGTGCTGCACTCAATATGCCAGCAAATCTGGAAAACGCAGCAGTGGCCACAGGACTGGAAAAGGTGAGTTTTCATTCCAATCCCAAACAAAGGCAATGCCAAAGAATGCTCAAACTGCCGCACAATTGCATTCATCTCACGTGCTAATAAAGTAATGCTCAAAATTCTCCAAGCCAGCCTTCAGCAACACATGAACCATGAACTTCCAGATATTCAAGCTGGATTTAGAAAAGGCAGAGGAACCAGAGATCAAATTGCCAACATCCCTTGGATCATCGAAAAAGCAAGAGAGTTCCAGAAAAACATCTACTTCTGCTTTGTTGACCACGTTCCCAGAGGGCGGGACTGGAGCCAGGAAACACACCTGAGGCAGGTTCAGGTCCGGGGAGGCCGCTGAAACAGGGTCCGGGGGCGGCCTCGCTGTGCTTAGCCTGTGCGGCGGGGATGTCTGTGGGATGTGTCAACGGCAGCGGCAGCGGCGTGGATGCAGCTCCGGAAGCGGAGCCCGGCTGCCCGCTCGGCACGGCGGCGGCGCCATCTGGTGTCCAGAGCCCGCACCTGCAGGCTCGGTTCATCCGCGTCCGCAGGGGCGAGACAGTGCTTCCCACGCCCCTGCCATTCCCAGGACACGGTGGGTATGCGCAGCCACTAAGTAAGTAAGGAAATAACCCCCAAATAAGCAAAAAAATAAATATTACTTCTTGTAATATTAATATTAACATTTTTTTCCTGTAAATCAACTTCCTTATATACTGAAACGCATTTCATTTAAAACAAGAATCTTAGTCAACTTCACACAGTACATGGAAATCCAGTATCACCCACAAAAGACGTAGAAAGGTATGATCAAGGTGAATCCATGGAACATGGAACCTTGTGGTTGGCATCTGGTCATGTCCAGCCGCCTCCTGAGGACTCTGGATGCGCAGCCTTGCTCTGCAAAAGGGGCTGGTTAGCAAGTGTGGCTGGGACGTCAGAGCCAGAGGAGCAGGAGGGAACAAAAGACATGAAAAGAAGAAACATTTTTTCAGTGGGAGATGGGATACTATTCAAGGTCATGATCCTACTCTACGTAATCTTCCTGGGGGCACTGCCCCAGGGGCTCCAGAAGCACACGACTGTGTGTGTGCCTCTCCAGGCATGGAATCTTCATAACAAACCCTGGAAACGGCCTCGGTGACAGTAAACAGCCCCCCTGGCCTGAGGTCCTAGGAGGTCAATTGAGTGCCATGAAGCAGAACCAGAGACTAGATCTCCTTTTCTGCACCTGGGGATGCCGGGGGACAGAATTCTCCTTTAATACAACTGTTTCATCCATTGAAAGCAACTTTAAAACATATCCAAATGATATGTATGACTTTTGGGGTGCTTTTTACTAAATTTGTGCTTTATGATTTGGTAGTCAAGGGGAAAATAAAGGAGACTTTATGATCCCAGTATAATATTTTACATTTATAAATTTTTCATTTCCTCTTAATAAGCTTTTAGAGCAATTTTAGGTTGACATACATAAATAAATTTCAAAGTGAAATTTTCAAGAACGTTGTCAAAAGCAGTTCTTCCAGATTCTTCTCTCATCCTCATCTCTGGTCAGTCTGTAGTAGCAGGGTCTTTTGGACCCTCTTGGGGACTGCGGATAGGGTAGCTGGGCGAGGCTGCCAGGGTCAGATGTCATCCTAACCAGTCACCAGCCAGCTCCTATTCCTGGCCCAGTTGCTCCATTTCGGAAAGCAAAGGATCTGCTCATTAGTCTGATAGGGAATAAGAACAGGAAACGCTGACCAGCCTGCAAGGTCAGGAAGCTGAAGCTGAGATTCGGAAGGCTGAAGGAGGCTGGTGGCGACTTATCTGGGCTCGCATGGCTGGGGGTGCGCATCCAGACCAAGACTGGCTCACCCCACTTCCTCTGGGGTTCTCCACAGAAGACCACAGACCCTGTGATCTGGCAGCCTGGAATCAAGGTTTCTGTCTGTTATGCCCGAAGTCCGAGTCCCCAAAACTGAGAGAATAAGACCTCCACAGCAATGCAAAAGCATAAAGAGGTTTTTTTTCTAGTTCGAGCTAGGGCTCCCGTCTCATCCAGCACAATGGAGTCCTGACGAGAGCCCCGAGCCCTGGATTACAGTAGTATTTATAGGTTTAGGACAAAGACAGGGAGTTGTTAAGGGCGGATTGGTTGCAAGGGTTTCTTGGCATCTACTAACTGGCTAGATTTCCGTGCGCGCGGGCTTTTTCAGGGGATTTCCATCCTTGTCCGGATTGGCTCAGGTCTGGCGCGGGCTACGGGGATTTTTTTCTGACTGGTCAAGCTACACTGCCTGCGGGAGTTCCCAGTGCCTTAGCTTTCCTAGAGGCTAAACCTCAGACCTAGCCTGCCCCTTAGAGCCTGTCCTGGCTCCAGTTAGGTCCTAACACTGTCCATTCCTCTGCCCAACTCTCTTCTGAAAACACAGACTCTAAAAGGACCATGGCCTTGACTTCCCGCTGGGGGAGGCTAGCAGGAGAGGCCCACGAAGGCCTTGCATTTCTTCAGCTTTAGGGCCAGGAGCTTCCTGGACCTGGATGGGATTTTTCAGAGCGCGCATCACAGCGGTTGCATGGCCAGTTCACGCCAGGGGAGAACAAAGCCCACCAGCAGTCGCTGCAGATTCCGCCGAGGTTTGGAACGCACCTGGGGTTGACTCATCACAGCAGCGTCTACACAGTTTCACAGAACAAGTGTCTACACAGGCAGACCTTGTTCCGCTGCACTTCACTTTCTAGTGCTTCACAGACATTCTGGGTTTTTGTTTTGTTTTATACAAACTGGAGGATTGTGGCAACCCTGCTTCAAGCAGGTGTATAGACACTTTTCTACCAGCATTTGTTCACTTTGTGTTTCTGTGTCACGTTTTGGTGACTTTTCCTATATTTCAAATGTTTTCACTATTATTTTACTTGTTATCTGTGAACAGTGATCTTTGATGTTACCATTGCAAAAAGATTAATCTTTGCAGAAGGCTCAGATGATGGTTAGCATTTTTTGGCAACAGAGCATTTTTAAATTTAAGGTATGCAAGTCTTTTTTAGACATAAAGCTATTGCCCACTTAACAGACTACAGGATAATGAAGACGTGACTTTTTTATGTATTGGGAAACCAAAGTTCCTGTGACCTGCTTTATTGCGATGTTTATCCCACAGGTCTGGAACTGACCCACAGTCTGTCTCTGAGCTCTGCCTGTTTGTGTGGACACGGCGTTTCCTCTGCAGGGCGTAGTTCCCCAGGCTGTGCCCAGGCATGCAAGTCCAGGTCTGGATGGGACACAGACAAAGAGAGGAGCTTGTGCCCTCCCCCCACCCCGGTTAGTCCTCCTGGACCCTCTGCCCCAGGCCCTTTGCTCCGGCTGCTTCCTCCGCACACACTCTTCCCACCAGCGTCCCCGGGCTCACCCTGCTTTCACCTCCTCCCACCTCTCCTCACCTGCTGCGCCAGCTGCTCTTCTGGCTCCTTGTAGCTCACATGCCCTCCTCCCTAGAGGATTCTCCTCCATCCAACACCCCCCCACTCTGCTTCCTAACTGTCCATGCTGAGTGTCTCCCCACAAGGCTGGGGCTCCCTCTGCTCTGCTCACTGAAGGCTCCCCGGCACCCGGGGG
>SJYG01000581.1:469999-487214 GCA_006410535.1 Litocranius walleri | reverse complement strand
GCTAACATCAAAAACTACTATATTTCCTTTTCTATATTCCAAATACATTGATTAATATATTCTCAGGTGCCTAAGGATATGAAGGCCTGGCGGCAATCAAATGAGAAAAGCCCTATGCTAATACTCCAAACTCTCTGTGCTGTTTATGGTTGAGAGGTTGTCACACAAGCTAGTCTGTCAGCAGAGAGGTTTGACCTGAGCCACCCTTGTCACACCCAAGGCAGGGAATTAGCAGTAATTATTGGCATGACAAATGAAAAAACCCTTCACCAATATAATTCCTAATCAACCCACTAATACTATATTAATAATCTTCTAACTTCTCAAAAGAGTCTGTATTTAGAAAGTTTTAAAGCATCCCATGCCTCTCACAGTTGGGAGGCTGTAAACAATCACCTGCGGCTGGACAGCCTGATCAGGCAGGCTAGAGAACCTTCAGGGTTTGTAAGCTGAAACACTCTTGTCACGCCCAGGAATTTTTATTAACTGGGGCTGCAAGTTAACTCCTTCTCTGAGAGAAATGGTTATGGGGGAGAGCTCCCCGTAAAGTACTCTGGTTTTGGGGTAGATGCTCGGGAACAGGGGATCTCCTGAGGCTTGATCACGCCTTTGCATATGCCAAGCTTCTTTTTCCTCATGACCTTTGCCATGGGCGGAGTTCCTCACACTGGCCCCCAACAGCTGCCGCTGCTGCTGCTGCTGCTAAGTCGCTTCAGTCGTGTCCGACTCTGTGCGACCCCATAGACGGTAGCCCACGAGGCTCCCCCGTCCCTAGGATTCTCCAGGTAAGAGCACTGGAGTGGGTTGCCATTTCCTTCTCCAATGCATGAAAGTGAAAAGTGAAAGTGAAGTCGCTCAGTCGTTTACAACTCTTCTACCGCATGGACTGTAGCCTACCAGGCTCCTCCGTCCATGGAATTTCCAGGCAAGAGTACTGGAGTGGGGTGCCATCACGTTCTTCAAGGCTCAGTCACAGGAGGAGGGAATTCTGACTCCTCCTCGAAGCCGCCCCATGAGCCTCAGTGCTTCGGCCACAGACAAGAAACCGAGAGTCTGCACTTGACCCCAGCCTCCCAGGTCCTCCGCTGATCTCCCCCTTGCCCTTCTGGCTGCCACGTGGGACCAGAGCCCAGCCCACCCCCAAGCAGCTGGGGCTGCCACCCGCCCAGCCGCAGAGGACAGAGTCTGGCCCCCAGCAGCCCCAGCCCGGGGCGTGCCCCCCGCAGGGCCAGGGCAGGCCTCCACAAGGGGCCGCTTTGTCAGCAGCAGACGAACGGAACGCCTCTCTCCATCCTGGCTGGCATCCGTTCCAGCGCTCATCCCTGCTTTTCATATTAGAAGATGATGGGGATTATGCCCTAAATAACCAACCGTTACAGTTTGCATTTAGTTTATGGAGGGCTGGCAGGCCCGGCTCAGCCTGTAGCCACGGCTCCATCTCCACCACCTTCCCTCCTCGGGGCTGTCGAGCCGAGGACAATGTGGGGAGGAGAGGGGAGAGGGCCACTTGAGGGGCCCCAGGACTCCCCGAGATGGGTCAGGGGCCCAGGCCAGCTGGGAAGAATAAGGGAGGCAGGGCCTCACTCAGCCTGCCTGCCTCCAAGCCGGGCTCCCCTGCTGGGCCCCGCACCCTGATAAGCTTCGTTTTCGACCCACTGTCTCTGATTTTGACTCACTTTGTTTCTGCCTGATTTCTCTGGTCGGGTTCATCAAAACTCGTTCGTTTCCCACTCAAAACCTTCCCAGACTCCCTTGCAGCTCCCGGGAGGAGACTCAAGCCTGTGCCAGGGTCACCAGGCCGTGGCTGCCAGGCCAGCCGCATGTGTCCAGGGCCTCCCCAGGCTCCACCCTGCTTGCTTGTCCCCTCCCAGGTCCAGGCTGCCAACCTCTCTCCCACCAGCCAGTCCTTCCATCCACTCCCCAGGGGTCCGGCTGCCCCCTCTGGACTGTTACTGGTGGGGGACATGCCTCCTCAGCCCCCAGAACCCGGTGCTGGCCTGGGCCTTAGCACACTTTAGGGCTGCTGTAAACAGACCGCCATCTAAGGCTCGAAACAGCATGGACTTCCTGTCTTACAGTTGTGGGGGCTCCCTGGGCTAGAGTTGAGGTGTGGGTAGGGCTGTGGTCCTCTCCAGACTGCCTGGGCGGGCGCCACTCCCCACCCTGGCCAGCTGCTGGAGTTGCCCCCTCCATGCTCACACCCCTTCCTTCATCTTCAGAGCCAGTGGCAGTCTGGCCTCCATCGCACGTCGCTCTGACCTCCTCTCTGCCTCTCTCTTACGCTTTCAAGAATGCTTGTGATTCCATTGGTGTCCTCCCAGTAATCCAGGATCACCCCCTGTGTGAGGGTGTCTGAGGGGCAACCTTAATGCCACCTGCAGCCTTAACCCCCTCATGTGGTGGGGTGTGCACTTACTCACAGTTCCAGAGACGAGGGCGTGGGTTTCCTCTTCACGTGGTAACGTGTGCATTTACTCACAGGTCGCAGAGACGAGGACGTGGGCTCCTCTGCAGAGCCTCCCACAGAGGGACTTCGACAAACGCCCCTCGAGCAAAGACGAAGAGTGAAATTAACCTACAAGCTTCATGGACCACCGCCCGCCGGCAGGTGGGGCGCGCGCGCTCCGGGCCTGTTTGTCCCTGAAAAGTGCTTCTTTGGACTCACGTGCTCAGCAGATGAGCTGCACAGAGGAGACTGCCGAGGCCGGCTGCCCACTCACACGGGCTGCAGCGCCCCAGCGTCTGTGCGCCGCGGTCCGCGTCCCAGCATCCGCGTGGGCGCGGAGGGCCCCTGCCCGCCCGCCTCGGCCCCGCCGCCCATCGCTGCCCTCCCCACGCACCCCGAACGCACGCCGAGAATCACCTCTCCACTCCCTTCTCTGACACTTTCGATGAACTCTCCCAGTGCAAGTGGGTGGATTCCACCCTGGGAAACCATATATAGATAAAAATCTGAATTCAGGCAGTTGGTTACTCATCACGAAGGGCCTGGCACAGGGCCTCTTCAGCGCGCAAGTTTCAGGGAGCATTTTAATGCAGGAGGTGTGCTAAACTGCACCCCTCTGAGAGGGCCAGAAGCCTTGCTGGGCGGGCACTGAACATTCTGCTGCCCACAGGAGCCAACCAAGGAAGCAATGGGACTGACAACACAGGCCGGGGAAGGTGTGCAAACATCATTTACACAGGCAGGTGTGCAAACATCATTTTATGCCGGTGACGTGAGACACTTCACAACACAGCCCCAAATTCTGCCTGGGCGGCTCCTTCTCTCAAGCCTAGGCCAAAGTTAAGTCAGCTGACTCCCCGCCACCTGTACAGAACTGGGACCTGTTGCTATAGCAACCAATTTATTTCTGCAAGTGCATTTTAACTTTCATCCAATGTTTCACTGGACAGGAAGTTTCTCCTTCTAAGAGTCTGACTTCTGCAAGCTCGCTCTAAGCCCACAAACCCTTCTTCTCTTCTGCTGCCATAAGGGTTGACACATACACTCACTCCACAGGGAAGACAGTGTGAAAATAAGGCTTTTGGAGGAGAGAGAAAAACAAAGCAATTGCATTTCCAAGCCTGCTGTGATGAGATAACAAACTTGTAGAGTTCTGGGAGAAGCTTGGCCCGTTAACTGCAAGCTCCTGTTTGCTCCTCCCGTCCCTGTAGAGCTCAGAGAGGCTAGTCCTTTACCTTTCTTTCAGTAACTACTCAGAGCTTTGGCGGGTCCTGTGTTTGTGGTGGAGAGTCAGATCTGAACAAGAGAGAGATGGCCACATGCCTCCTGGGGTTTGTTGTGTGTGTGTGCACGTGTGCGTATGTGGAAACGACCGAGGTGAAGCGTCTGTCCCTATGTCACTGAGCGAGCTGGCGACAGGAGCTGAGAAGAAGGTGCACAAGGGAGGAGAAAGTGCTCACTCGCAGGCGGAGGGTCTGGACAGGCGTCGCTGAGAAGCTGACCCTGAAGTTGAGACCAAGAGTCAAGATCCACCAGGAGACGAAAGAACTTTCTAGACAGAGGTCAAGCCAGGTGTGTGTCAGCACTGAGCTAGACAAGAGCTTGCTGAGGCCGAGGCAGGAAGGGGGACCGGGTGGCCATCGGCAAGAGGACAGACCTGGGCGAGACACAGGGCAGCGGGTGGGCTGTGGTGCGGGGGGCCAGGTCGGCATTAGCACTAAGCCCCCAGGCTTGGAAACCTGGGCCTGGGTGTCCAGCAGAGGCGCGAAGGCATCAGCAACGTCCAGACCCCTCTGGCTGCCCCTGCTGTCTCACCCTGTCCTCCGGTAAGAACACTTGACTTGAACCAAGGCCTACCCCTCTCTGGGACCGTCTCATCTCAGACCCTTGGTTGCATCTGCAAAGAACCTTTCTCCTCATAAGGTCACCTGTTGCCTTCATGGGTTCTAGGGGTGAGAACACGGACATACCTTTTTTGAGGGGGTGGTCACCATTCAACCCGCTGTATCTGTCACCTGAGCCAAGGAGGCAGTACGTCATGTTTACTCTGCTTAGTCACTCATCTAATACCACCAATCCAGGGGCAGACACCAGGGAGACCCTGGGGAATGCAGCCGGCTGATAGAAGAACCAGCAGCCAAAGCCTTTGCTTCTCAATCAGCCTCATTTTCAGTTGGTTTTTAATTCACCGTCAGTTTCTTTAAAGTGACGTTTTAGAAACACGTACAGAACCCAGCACTTCTGTCTGGTAGCGCTGACTTGTAGTCAGTGCACTGCAGAGAATCTGGCTCATCAGGGAGGCTTCATGCTCAGCGGCGCTGCTGCTACTCTTCCGCTGGCTCTGGACCCAGCCTCCAGGCCTCTTTCCAGAAATGGCTAATCGTTCCTACACCTGCCCTCCAAGGAAGAGACAGGCTGTGGTGGTGAGCTTTCTGCATCACCTTGTCTGGGCTGAGGGATGCCCAGCCAGCTAATTAGTGATGCTCTCAGGCTGTCTGAGAGGGCATTTTCCCAGAGAGGAATGCACTTGTCAGGAGGCAAGTGAAGGACACCCACACTTGTCAGAGTGGGGGGCACCATCCAATTCGCCAAGGATTTGAGTAGAACAGGAGGTGGGAAAGGATGAGTCTTCTTTCTTGCTGAGCTGGACACCATCTCCTGCCCTCAGACATCAGAGCTCCTGCTTCTTGGACCTTTGGGCTCAGACAGGTTTTCATCACCAGCTTTCCTGGTTCTCAGCTTCCCTGGTTCTCAGCTTCCACAAGGCACACGGTGGGACTGCCTGGCCTCTGTTTATGAGCCAGTTTCCACAGGGTATCTCCTTTGGCCCATATATACTCCTACATCCTCCATACCCGCTGCTTATACATGTCTGCGTCCTCCGTACCTGCTGCGTATACACGTCTGCGTCCTCCGTACCTGCTGAGTTTACACGTCTGCGTCCTCCGTACCTGCTGAGTTTACACGTCTGCGTCCTCCGTACCTGCTGAGTTTACACGTCTGCGTCCTCCGTACCTGCTGAGTTTACACGTCTGCGTCCTCCGTACCTGCTGAGTTTACACGTCTGCGTCCTCCGTACCTGCTGAGTTTACACGTCTGCGTCCTCCGTACCTGCTGAGTTTACACGTCTGCGTCCTCCGTACCTGCTGAGTTTACACGTCTGCGTCCTCCGTACCTGCTGAGTTTACACGTCTGCGTCCTCCGTACCTGCTGAGTTTACACGTCTGCGTCCTCCGTACCTGCTGAGTTTACACGTCTGCGTCCTCCGTACCTGCTGAGTTTACACGTCTGCGTCCTCCGTACCTGCTGAGTTTACACGTCTGCGTCCTCCGTACCTGCTGCGTTTACACGTCTGCGTCCTCCGTACCTGCTGAGTTTACACGTCTGCGTCCTCCGTACCTGCTGCGTTTACACGTCTGCGTCCTCCGTACCTGCTGCGTTTACACGTCTGCGTCCTCCGTACCTGCTGAGTTTACACGTCTGCGTCCTCCGTACCTGCTGAGTTTACACGTCTGCGTCCTCCGTACCTGCTGAGTTTACACGTCTGCGTCCTCCGTACCTGCTGAGTTTACACGTCTGCGTCCTCCGTACCTGCTGAGTTTACACGTCTGCGTCCTCCGTACCTGCTGAGTTTACACGTCTGCGTCCTCCGTACCTGCTGAGTTTACACGTCTGCGTCCTCCGTACCTGCTGAGTTTACACGTCTGCGTCCTCCGTACCTGCTGAGTTTACACGTCTGCGTCCTCCGTACCTGCTGAGTTTACACGTCTGCGTCCTCCGTACCTGCTGAGTTTACACGTCTGCGTCCTCCGTACCTGCTGAGTTTACACGTCTGCGTCCTCCGTACCTGCTGAGTTTACACGTCTGCGTCCTCCGTACCTGCTGAGTTTACACGTCTGCGTCCTCCGTACCTGCTGAGTTTACACGTCTGCGTCCTCCGTACCTGCTGAGTTTACACGTCTGCGTCCTCCGTACCTGCTGAGTTTACACGTCTGCGTCCTCCGTACCTGCTGAGTTTACACGTCTGCGTCCTCCGTACCTGCTGAGTTTACACGTCTGCGTCCTCCGTACCTGCTGAGTTTACACGTCTGCGTCCTCCGTACCTGCTGAGTTTACACGTCTGCGTCCTCCGTACCTGCTGAGTTTACACGTCTGCGTCCTCCGTACCTGCTGAGTTTACACGTCTGCGTCCTCCGTACCTGCTGAGTTTACACGTCTGCGTCCTCCGTACCTGCTGAGTTTACACGTCTGCGTCCTCCGTACCTGCTGAGTTTACACGTCTGCGTCCTCCGTACCTGCTGAGTTTACACGTCTGCGTCCTCCGTACCTGCTGAGTTTACACGTCTGCGTCCTCCGTACCTGCTGAGTTTACACGTCTGCGTCCTCCGTACCTGCTGAGTTTACACGTCTGCGTCCTCCGTACCTGCTGAGTTTACACGTCTGCGTCCTCCGTACCTGCTGAGTTTACACGTCTGCGTCCTCCGTACCTGCTGAGTTTACACGTCTGCGTCCTCCGTACCTGCTGAGTTTACACGTCTGCGTCCTCCGTACCTGCTGAGTTTACACGTCTGCGTCCTCCGTACCTGCTGAGTTTACACGTCTGCGTCCTCCGTACCTGCTGAGTTTACACGTCTGCGTCCTCCGTACCTGCTGAGTTTACACGTCTGCGTCCTCCGTACCTGCTGAGTTTACACGTCTGCGTCCTCCGTACCTGCTGAGTTTACACGTCTGCGTCCTCCGTACCTGCTGAGTTTACACGTCTGCGTCCTGGGGACAGATCTCTCATCACACCTGCCCTGTCCTCTGCAGCCTCCTCCCGACATGCACAAGGTCCTCACCTGTTGTGACGGCACCAACTATGGAACCTAAAGAACGTTGTCCACTATGGGGGGATAGCGTCTGCCCAGCCTCCATGCAGAGGACCCCACGCACATCCAAGTTAATTACAGGAACCAACACTTAGAGGATGTGGTGGCTGGATGGCATCACCAAGTCAATGGAAATGAGTTTGAGCAAACTCCAGGAGATGGCGAAGGATAGGGAAGCCTGGCATGCTGCAACCCATGGAGTCACAAAGAGTTGGACACCACTGAGCAACTGAACAACACACTTAGGTTTAGGAACCCACCTGCTCCCAAGAACGCTCTCCCAGCATTTTGTCTTCCAGGGACCCTGCCCAGCCTGGTGGCCACCCCCTCGGACTGTCCTTCCCTCCGGTGTGAAGAGTCCATCCCCTGTGATCTGAGATGAAGGGAGCCAGGCCCCTGCATCGGGTAAGTGATGCTGCCGGAAGGCAGCAAAAGGGTGTGTGAGGAGCTCAAGGACAGGAGGACCTGAGCAGCAGATTCTGTTTCCAGGGACGCATGGGGCAGTGTGGCCAGAACTGGGGCTGTGCAGGAGTGAGGCCAAGTGGGGTCTCCAGACCTGGGAAGGGGCCGTCACTGGGGAGACCCTGCCTGCGGAGGATGCTGCCCACTCTGTATCCTCGGCTGAGCCTTCCGGGCGGTGGAGGCCATCCCCAGGCCGGCTCGGCCGCGCTGCCTACCTTCTGCTCTGGCGCCAGCTCTGTCCTCAGTGTCTTGGCCCCTGGGGCCTCTCCACTCTCTTCCCAGGGGTGTCCCTGAAGCCACTTCAGCCTGCGCTCCACTTGTAGTGAAGTCCCAAGGCAGCTGAGTTCAGAGACACGATCATGCAGCACGGAGAAGTGGCAGCTTGGCACCACGTGCGCTCCATGGCTTCTGCTGGTGACCCAGGCAGGCCTGGCCTCTCCCCAGAGCCAAGGCCCCTCGGTGCCCACAGCCCGAACCGGGCCCGGCCCTGGCAGCTCCCACTGGGGCCTCCTACAAGGTGACAGATGTTGGTGACCTGCCTTCCTCATCTGTCCATGGCCATCACCAAAATGCCCCCAAGGGCATCCCAGACAGTTAGTTCTTCTTTCCTTTTCCCTTTTGCTTTTTTCCAAATATTTATGAAGAGATTTTTCCATTTATCCTGACACATCTTCTCCACCGTGGGTGTTGGCTGGGAGGGCTCAGACAACAAACTCCAGAAGGTGTTTTCCCCAAAGCAGCATCTGGCTCCCTTGGCAAGTGCAGCGGGGCAGCTTTCTGGGAACTGGCCGAGGCAGATGGAGGAGGAGCCCAGGGTGGGTGGCCTCCAGCCAGGCGTGGGGGGTCCAGGCGCCTCGAGAGCAGGGCCCATCTACCTCTTGATTCCCGCAGCACTGAGCCCCCGTGGGAGCCCCGAGGCATCGTGGGGCCCCCAGCCCCTGTGGGAGCACCCCCTCCTGTTTCTCACCCCTCAAGCCCTCTAACTGCTGGCAGAGCCCCTCGTCTCTCCCAGATAAACCGTGCAGGCAGGGTGAGGACTGGCAGGACGCTGGAGGGGAGGGAGCTGGCTCGGTCCCCATGTCCCCAGGCCCTCCCATCGCAGGGCCTTCTGGAGTCAGAGCCACAGCTCCCCTGTTCTCCCACCTGCCGGGTGGAAAGGCAGGCAAAGGGCAGGACAGAGTGACCTGCCCCGGGTGGAGGGGCACCACCTAGAATCTCTCAGATCACACCTGACGGGCAGCTGCTCGCCCCGCTGACCCCAGGGCACAGCCGGCCCAGCTGACGCCAGGACTGCCCCCGCCATTCCCTGTGAGTTACTAGAGACGGAGCCAGGCTGCAGGCGCCAGCGAGTTCAGCTGGGAATCAAGTGCTTTCCAGGAGGACTTGGGTCCAAAGCTATCCTGGCCCTGTGCCCTGATCCTTTGCCCGCCTGTGTATTAGGAATCCCTTGGTGGCTCAAAAAATATGGTGCCCAGAGTGCACCCAGAGGGGTCAGGACCTCTGCGAGTGGGGCCTTTGTTTCTAAAGTCCCCTAGGCCATTGTCAAGGGTGTTCAGAGTTGAAAAGTACCGCGCTACAGGAAGAACAAGTGCCTTGGAGTACCAATCCTAGACCAGGACTCAGCTCTCCTGTTTGCTAGCTTTGACCTTGAATAAGTTACCTGAAACCTCGGTTTCATCATCCATAGAATGGGAATGACAACGTCTTTCCTGTTACAAAGTGCCCAGCACATTAACTGCTCAGTAAGTTAGAGCTTGTGACACCCTGGTCCATCATAAACCCGCCTTGTGGGACAGAGACTGTTGAACACACAGAGGAGCCCAGCAAGGCAGCAGGTCAGGGGTGAGATGCACAGGGCATCTTCCTGCAGACCTGCCCTGGGCCCGAGGCCTCGAGTGGCCGCCCAGCGGCACCATCCCCAAAGTGACCCAGGTGACAGCACCCCCTGCAGGCACAGCACGGGCCCAGAGAAGACACATCCCTGAACTGGAACAGCTCCAGAGCGCTGGAAACAGCCCCTCTAGGAAGCCCACTCAGTCTCCATCCTCTGTTTGTGTGGAAATGGTCTGGTATCAGATCCAGAGAGTGAGGAGGCAGAAGAAAGTGCCTGTGAATTCGCTCTACTGCCAGGGCGGGATGGAGGGGGTCCTGAGGGCACAGCCCTTGAGCCAAGGGGCAGCTACTACTGGGCGGACACACCCAAGACCCCAGAGGGTCTTCAGACCACTTCCAGAGGCCCCAGAGGCCTGGCTGCCTCGTGCGCCCACCCGACAGATGTGACTTCATGGCTCATGCCACGTGCATCTGGCAGCGACTCTGCTGAGGTCACCCCCCGCCTGGCCCGGGTCAGCGGGGGCCCTGACTCGTCTCCGGCGGCAGCTGTACGAGGAGGAGCCGCTCGGTGCCGCACAGCAGCGGAGGAGCGCTAACCCCCGGGCTGTTCCGGCACCAGCCTGGTGCTGCAAGATCTCCAAGGGTTCTGGCAAAGGACAGTAAGGACTGTTTTTGGCCACACAGCACAGCATGCTGGACCGCCCAGGACCAGGGGTCAAACCCATGTCCCCTGCAGTAGGTGCGCAGAGTCTTAACCACTGCACCGCCAGGGAAGTCCGGGGCAGCAGCGATTTTAGCAATGTCTTTGTCACCCGGGAGATCCGCATGCACAGGCTCCTATGGGGACAGAATCCACATTCAGAGGCTCCTGCGGAGTCCCACTGAGGAACCTCCAGCATTTCTGGGTTGGACACATTCACGGGTGATGGTCTACGTCACAAAAGAGCGTGTAAGTCTGGTGAGGTCTGCGATTGCTGATGATGCTATGGAGGGACTTAAATCAGATTTTTAGGGAGTATTGACAAAGATGATAAAGCTACCATTTAACAGTACATATTTGGGTCAAAATTATAAGTGCAGGCTTTGGAGCCTGACTGTGAGGTACCTCAAAGGGCTCCATCCTGTGCAGCCCAAACAGGATGATTTACCTCCTACGAGCCTCTGTCACGGCTTTGGTAAGATGAGAGAGCCACCACAACCTATTGCAAAGTGTCTGGAGAAGATCAGATGTATTAATACAAGCTAAGGACCAAGCCTGGTGCTGAGGAAGCTGAGGAAAGCTTAGCCTCTGGCCGCATTGTGTCAATGCCTGTTCTGGCTTCTTTAATCTGAGCAACAAGCCCGCGAGGCAGAGGCCTGGTTCCCCATTTTACCAAGGCCCAGAGAGGGGCAGTCACCAGCCCCAGGCCATACAGATGCAGAGCAGGACTGGAAACCTTCAGTGACCCGACTCCAACAATCTCCCCTTCCCTCTTCAGAGGAAAAGGCCTTGGAGAAAAAGACAGCAGAGACCCCTAACAAAGAGAGTGGGAATCGCCAACAGGAGGCAGAGCATAGCATTCAACTGATTTCCACAATTCACAAAGAGGTCCACAGGATAAAACAAGCTCATCCACACAGGGGCAAACGCAGCTCCAAGGGGGCCGAAAGTAGCCCCAGCTCCGACCCCAGCAGGCAGCCTGGAACTGCAGGAAGCAGGAGATGAAAAGCAAGGTGGAGTCAGGAGTAGAAAGTAGCCCGACCAACTCTGAACCAGTGTCCATTCCGCTGCAGGTGCTCAACAGCAGTTATGCAGGAAAAGCTGCCTCTTCCTCGTGCTCCCGCACAAGGCTGTTATATTTCAGGAATTAAAAGCTTTGATAAAAGCACAAGTGATCCATGTTCGCAGCAAAATTCACTGTCGCCGACCATCCCCCCAACATTCACAGAGGTTCTCGCCTCCTGCTCCTCCTCTCATGCCCTCCCGGGAGTTCTCAACCCTTTGAGCTTTGGCTCAGTTTCAGAGGCCGGCTGTGGACAAAGGAATCTCTCAGCCTGTTTGTCGAGTGTTTTGAAAAGAACGCTCTCAGAATAACTGGCTAACTGTCAGCGTGCTGGGCTGGAAGCTTTGGCCAAGTCAGCTTGTTAGTGTTGACCTGCTGATCCATGGGGCTGGGTCCCAACAGGTTCTGGTTGTTGGTGTCGACATGCTGATCCATGGGGCTGGTTCCTGAATAGATTCTGGCGAGAAGAGACTGCCTTATGGTATCTAGTTTGAAGACACACAGGTTTGAATGGGCCTGCATGCCCAGGAGGGTGGCAGCCAATGCCAGAGCTGGCTCAGAAGCCACGGGCCCCTCCCCAGGGGCGGCCCCTGTCCTCTGCTCTGGTCAGCACCGGCGAGCATCTGGAGTCGGGGCCGCAGCGGGGAGGAAGGGGCAGACGGCTTCTGTCACCTGATGTCAGTCCAGCTCACTGCCCACCTTCCCGGGAAATGCTGAGTTGTCTTCACCCCACCTGGGCTGCAAGGGGCAGGCCTTTCTTCACCACTACACACTGCTGTGCCTTTGAACTTGATTTCATCTGGGTAACTACAGGAAGGAGGGGGGAGGAAGCAGACGTGCCTAGAGGGCTTTGGAGACCCTGGGGGGCTGAGGTGCAGTAAGGAGCTGACAGAGCCTGGCCACACCCCAGGAGGAGCCAGTTCAAAGCCCAGCTGGGTCGCTGACTCTCTGTTTAGCTGGAAGCTTATCTCCTGCATAACGGGGTAAAGGTCCGCCTTCCACAGTTGCCGTGATTAAGTGAACTGATGCCCACAGCAGAGCTGGCAGACGGAGGGCAGCTTCCCGCCCTCTGCACTCCTAGGGCAGCTGGTGTGGAGACAGCGACACGGGCACCGCTCCGCCGCGGAGGGAGGCACCCGGCCCCAGTCACCATGCTTGCGTAGACGCGATCAGCAAATGAAGTGGGGTGAACCTGAATACACAAAGCCAAGTATCATTTTCTCCTCTGCCCTCTCTCTCAAAGGCTCTTGCTGACATACTGGAGAAAAAGAAAATGGCACCCTTGCCGAGCGCCTGATCTGACAGCGGGGAGGCTGTGGGATGCGGATCTGGAGGCATTCTTCTCGGATCTGAGCAGATCGGATGGGCTGCCGATAAGTCTCCACACTGAGCCGTGCCCTGGAACCTTAAGACTCATCCCCAACCCTTTGCTATGAAAACGCAAAACCACTCTTTATGTCTATTCACTCATGGTGTCTCCCAGGCTCCCCAAATCCCCCCATTAAGCCTTGGGAAATCAGCTGAAACATCGCTTGGGGCATGGAAATGAAATATTACAAAAAGCTGCCACACAAGGTCATTATTTCTGGAGGACCAAAGGGGAGACCAAAGCTTTTAACAAAGGCTTTCAGAGCCACTTCTGCAGACCAGCCAGCCGAGGGCACCTCCTTTCCTGCTGCCTGTCTTCTACGACTGCCTACGACTCCTCTCCAGCCTGCGACTGCCCGTGCAGCCTCCTCCAGCTCAGACAGCACCTTCCAGGCAGGGAGCTGCCCACCGCTGTATTCCTCTCCCAGGGCGCTGCCTGGCTGCATCACCTTGGAGGTGGGGTTATCAGCCGGTTCTGAGCTCATTAAAACTTTGTCTTCACGAACAAAGCACAGTGAAGAATTGTGTAGTCGTTGTTCCGTCTCTAGTCATGTCCAGCTCTGCGACCCCATGGGCTGCAGCACGCCAGGCTCCCCTGTCCTTCATTATCTCCCAGAGTTTATTCACACTCATGTCCATTGAGTTGGTGATGCCATCCAACCACCTCATCCTCTGTCATCCCCTTCTCCTCCTGCCCTTCAATCTTTGCCAGCATCAGGGTCTTTCCCAACGAGTTAGTTCTTCTAGTCACATGGCCAGAGTACTGGAGCTTCAGTTTCAGCAGTCAGTCCTTCCAATGAATAGTAAGGGTTGATTCCCTGAAAACTTGAAGAATTGTGGGGACTGCCCAAATGATCTGCTAAGGGGAAAGCACCACTCTGTGTTGGAAAAGACAGCTTTGGAGGGGGCAGCCCCTCCACCTGCATGGCTGTCCAGAGGAGTCACGACAGGTATGATGACTTGTTCCCCCTCCCCCACAGGAAAACGCATCCCACGCGGCTTCCCAGGGAAGACACCAAGCACCCAGCCTCTCTAGAACAAGGTCGGTCCAGAGCCTCCTCCCCAGCAACTGAAGGACATGTCCCTCTCAGATCTGGAAATGTCACTTGGGAGAAGCTCCAGGGACCGCAGGCAGGAGTTAAATACTACCATTTAGAGCTCTCTAATCCGGCTGAGCAGAAATTTCCAGATTTGAATTGTGCTCACCCAGGCATGATGAACGGTCTCAGACAGTCTCGAGTTTGCTCCGGCTCCCTCTGCCAGCGGTCAAGTCCTTATTTGACTCTACAGTCTACACTCTCACAATCTCCGGACAAAGCAGGCTTGACAATTGGGTGTCCATGGATAGAAAGGCAAACCGCCAAGGCCCCCACTGGAGTCCACATCCCTCAAGTGAATTAACAGGTAAAAATAACAGTCAAGCAACTCTCGACAAGAACAAAGAGGCCGCTTCATGTTCTTGGGAAACTCTGGCCTTGAGGTCATCAGGGTCTGAACCGGACCTTCCAAGGCATGAGGTCTCGAGGAGGTCACCGAGTGCTCACATGCAGTTTACGTTCCTGTTAGGCTCGCTGTTATCCACCATCTGACACTGTGGGGATTTGAGACACAGAGGAGTTAAGTAATGTCCTTGGTGGTCACAAAGAAAGGTAGAGGGGGACACCCACTACTGATGCTGTGAAGGGTCGCTAAGTGGATGCGGTGCGAGGCTCTTGAAAGGAGCACGGAGCCATGCCTTCCTTCCCGCGGCCCCGGCCACCCAAGGTCGCCCTGCTGGCGGCGGTCTTGGCCCCTAGACCAGTGCTTTCTCACCTCTTCACACATTCCTCTGAGGATGGCAGGATAGGAGCTGGTGTGTCCGGGCTCCGAGGGACAAGGAGTTCTGTCTCCATGGGACTAACCCAGAGGTCGCTGGGTTGGAGAAGGGCCCCCACCCATCCCCCGACCTTTGACCTAGGGGGACACTGGGGAAAGCAACTCACCGCCCCCCACAGGGCAGATCCATTTCTCTCTCTTTCATTCATTCCTCACGAAGTCCCCAGAGGAAAGCTGCAGGAAGAATGGAACACAGGGGCTGAAGCTGAGTGACCCAGCACATGACCAAGGGTGTCAGTTTCCACACCACGTTCCTGGATGCCTACATCCACAGGGCTGCTTTGGGGGCTGCAGGGGGTGTGGGTAGGTCCCCCAGTCAACAACAGCAATGCCAGCTCTTATCTACAGGGCTAACTGGTGGGAGAACACTGGGATGGGCTTCCCTGATGGCTCAGCTGGTAAAGAATCTGCCTGCAATGCAGGAGAAGGAAACGAAGCAAAGTCACTCAGTCGTGTCCGACTCTTTGCGACCCTATGGATTGTAGCCTATCCTCTGTCCATGGGATTTTCCAGGCAATAGTACTGGAGTGGATTGCCATTTCCTTCTCCAGGGGATCTTCCCAACCCAGGGATCGAACCCAGGTCTCCCGCATTGTAGACAGACGCTTTACTGTCTGAGCTACCAGGAGACCCCAGTTCAACTCCTGGGTTGGGAAGATCCACTGGAGAAAGGATAGGCTGGCTACCCATTCCAGTATTCTTGGGCTTCCCCTGTGGCTCAAACAGTAAAGAATCTACCTGCAATGTGGGAGACCTGGGTTCAATCCCTGGGTTGGGAAGATCCCCTGGAGAAGAGAACGGCTCCCCATTCCAGTCTTCTGGCCTGGAGAATTCCATGGACTGTATAGTCCATGGGGTTGCAAAGAGATGGACACAACTGAGTGACTTTCACTTTCCTTTACTTTTCTGTTTTAATATTTAATTTGAAGCAAAGATTTGCTGCTTTAAAAAAAAAAGAGAGAGAAGAGAAGAAGAAAAGAGAGTCTTGAGACCCACCTGTCTGGGAGCTTCTGAGAAGAGAACCAGCAGTTATCCTTGTGGGTATTAGGGATAGGTCGGTAACCCTCTTCTGGCCCAGAGCAAGCCATCCCACACCTAGTGCACACCTTCCGACACACCCTGGGCACCAGGTGGCAGGTGGGTGAAAGTGAAATACACATAGATGATTCCTGTCCTTTGAGATTTGGAAGAAGCAGAATAAACACCCAAAGGTAGAGAAGGGACTGGCAAACGGTATAATGCAGCCAGTCTCGTCTTGGAATTTCCCCCTATTATTTATATGCTCTATTTTCCCCAATCAGAATGTCATTTTCCAGGGGGCAGGAAATATTTCTTGATCAAACACGTCTCATGTATCTCGGACTTGGGAAAGGCTCATGGTCTCATGGAAGAGAGACCAGTAATTCCAGCATGGGGTAATTAACTTTCTTTGGGTCGTTGGGGCCACGGAAAGTGGAAAAAGAGGGTGAAATCTGCATCTTCCAGGAAGAGAGCTGCTCTCCATAGACTTTCCTGGGGTCCCGGGCTGCTTCCCACAGGATGCAGGGCAGCGAAGAGAACCACATGGGCTCTGGGAGGGGAGGAAGCAGAGGCAGGTTGGACATTCAGATGCTGGCCCCCAAGGGCTTCCTGGAGGGAAGAGTTCCGCCGACCTGGGTCTTAACGGAGGAGGAGCTTGGCGGGTTCTGGAGAAGGGAGCTTGTCCAGGTTGGAACCCTGCCTTCAGCTAAGGCAATGAAGTGAAGTCAGCAGGGCCTGAGGCAGAGGCTGGCGATAAAGGGAGGAGGTGAGTGAAGCCAGTTAAGCTCTAGCAGAGAGAAAGGGGAAAAGAAACGCAGGCTTTGAAGGGGGAGCCGGGGAGAGAGGGAGCCAGCCGCGGGTGGAGACGTTTGAATCCAGCACAAACCGGACGCTCTGGGCTGGCAGCAAAGGACCATCAGAAGCCAGCGGCGGGGGCCACGCAGCTTCCGCCACGGCCGCCCCATGCGGCCTCAGACAGGGACCTGGTGTCCCTCCGGAAGGACCTCCGACTGCCACCTCCCTTCTGCCTCAGCCCGAGTCGGGTCCTCCAGCCCCTGCCCACTGGGTGCAGGAGCCACCTGTGGGGGGAGGGCTGGCCCGGGCCTGGCTTGGCCTGGAACACGTCTCTCGGCCGCGACCCACATCTGGTGCTTCTGGAAATCTGACCTGAACTCTCCCACTCCCGCGCTCACGCCTGTACATTCATCGCCAGGTAAAGGCGCCGATATGTCCATGCGTCCATGCGGAGCGGCGGATACAGGAGCGCGCGCACACACACCCCACTATTAAAGAGTCCCCACAGCCATTTAAGGAAGACGGGGGTGTCCTGGGCTGGGAAACGGGGAGGCTGGCAACGCCGGTTCCCCGCGCTCCTCCTGGGGACCGGACCGCGGCTCCCTTCGCTCTCGGATGTGAATGAGCTGGGGAGAGAGGCCGGCGCGAGCGCGGAGAGGCGGGGAGCGGGGCGCGCACAGCCAGGAGCGCACGCCCGGCGGGGCCGAGGCTCGAGGGGCGGCGCCGAGCGGCGGGGCGCGGGCCGGGAGCGCGGCGGCGGCGGCGGCGCGGAGGGCGCGGAGCGG
>SJYG01000581.1:444602-459575 GCA_006410535.1 Litocranius walleri | reverse complement strand
CCATCCTCCTCCCTCCCTCCTCCCCTCCCTCTCCCTTCTCCCGTCCCTCCTCCCCTTCCCCTCCCTCCTCTCTACCTCTGTCTCCCTCTTTCCTCCAGCCTCCCTCCATCTTTTCTTCCTCCTCTTCCTTCCATCCTCCCTGTCCTCCCCTCCACTCCGCCAGGTTGTGTGACTCTCCAATGAGAGGTCACTTGGGCACTGCTCTGCTCCACGGAGGCCCTGCAGAGGGGGCCAGGATTTCAGGCTCACTGTCTTGGAAACACTCTGCTCGGCCTCTTTTCACCCTGACTCTCCAGTGAGGCCTGGCATGCTGGTGGCAGCCTTGCCCTTGGATGCACTCCTGCGTGGTCCCACCTCCAGAGTCAGCCCCTCTCCCACTCACTCAGTCACTGGTTCTCAGGAAGCACTGGTGACCTGCTGGCCACCGCAGAGATGGGGTCAGACCCCTGCCCTGCCACAGCCCCACCGGGCTCCTTACAGGCCCCAGCTGGCTCCCAGCCTCTGTCTCTTCTCATCTGGGTTCCCCAAGGAGTCGTGACCAGCCTGCCTGCCCCTGCGTGAGTCCTTCTCCGCGCACAGCCAGAAAGACCTTGTCAGAATATAAACCAGATCACGTCACCCCCAGCTCGATGGCCGTCAATGGGATGACGTCAGGCTCGTTCCCCAATCCGCAAAGCCCCAGACACCTAACAGCTCCCACCGGGGGCTTTGCCGTCAGGAAGACTCAGGGCAGGTAGTCTCTGAACCAAGTCCACGTGATGCTTAATAGGAAGGCTAGCGGGTGGGGAGGGAGTCAGAGCGAGCTGCATTTGAACCCTGCTCTCCTTGTGACCTTGGGCGAGTTGCTTGGCTTCCCTGAGCCTCCGTTTTCTCATCTGTAAAATGGAGTTGCAGCAGCCAACACCCCCAGGCGGTGGAGCCATTGCCTAAGACACAGAAGCAAGGAGGGGTCAGGGACAGGAGGCTTCTGGTGGGCTGGTCAGAGGGCTGCCCCTCCCCGCGACAGGGCAGCGGGGGCGGGACCGGGGGCGGGGCATCCGCCGTCCATCACGCTGGACGCTGGCAGGGGCCTCCCTGCGACCGGACGTCAGGGCGCGACTGCGGACCCGCCGCCTCCGGTTCTGCCGTGGGACAGAGAGCAGTGGGGTCTTTGTATTTTCTGAACCGAAGTTTTCGATGAAATAGCAGAGCACAGACTTCCTCATGCGGTTTCATATGCGTGAGGCGGCACACGAAGCGTTCTCGGGTCTTGACACGCTGGCACTCTTAGATACGGGCGGGCAGAGGTGGTGGAGCAGGAGGGGGCACAGCCCAGAACATTTTACATCAAGACTGGCCTGGAAAGGCCCCAGGCCCTAGAACAGGTCATCACCAGCAGAACATTCTTGATCATTTTTGAAGAGGAGAACCCACATTTTCACTTTGCACTGGATGCCCCCTCCACCCCCCAGATTACTGGTGGGAGAAGGCGGGGCAGGGGAGATGGGCTCTGAGGATACAGGGAGGCGGTGGCTGGCCTGCAGGGCAGGGGAGGCTGGAGCCACTGACCCTGTTTTCCCCTGGCCCCACGAATGCAGGGCCAGGCGCTTCCTCAGAGAGGGAAGCATGCACCCTGGGCCGTCGCGGGGCCCCTGCTGAGGCCTGGCCTTGTGCTGGGCTCGGTGGGTACTGCACAGCCCGGGAGCTTGCTGTCTGGTTCTGGGGACCCGCAAGAGGAGAGGACACGGCGAGGACAGAGCCTCAGAACACACCCGACGGCAGGGCCGGCGAGGACAGAGCCTCAGAACACACCCGACGGCAGGGCCTCCTACTGTGCTTATACACAGGCCTGTCTCAGGGTTGTCAGGAGGATAAATGGGAAACGCACAGGGCTCTGCACACCTGCCTCACGGTAGATTTGAGCTTTCTAGCAGCTGAATGGCTCCTTGGAGGACGTGCTGGTGGACATGAGGTGCGGGGCCCAGAGTGAGTCAGAGTTTGAGTCCAGCTCTGCCTCCCACTGGCCGCGAGCCCTGCGACCAGCCATTGCCTTCTCTCTGAGCCTCAGTTGCTTTCTCTGTAAAATGGGCACATTAACAACACCTACTGGGGAGATCTGCGGGCAGGAGATGAGTGGAGACATTGGTGCTTGGGTGTGGCCCAACGCCCAGAGACCGCCCTGCACAAGGAGCTATGGGGGGCCCGTGAGGGCGGGTCTGGAGGCAGTAGCCCGGTTCACTTCCAGCCCCCAGACCACACCACAAGGAGACCATGACGCCCCAAAGACTCCCTGGGGACATCTCAGGACACCCAGGCTTCCTTCCAGGGGCCAGGCAGTCCAGCCAAGGCCGTGTCACCAGCTCGTCTGGCCGTGCGGCGGGAGGGGGACACCCCACACTTGTTTCCGGCCGATAACAAGCTCACATTGAGGGCCAGCTCCCCGGAGCAAGCGTGCCGTCCCTGCTCTCATCCGAGCCCTCACCCGAGACGTTCTCTCGCTTCAGCAGTTTGGCATGTCATACAAAGGGGCTCTGATTTTTCCTGATGTCCAGCTCCTCTTGCATGAAAAATAGCTTTTGTTATCTTTCTGCCCACGGATTCCTGCATGGGAGTCAAGGCCAGACGCCTGGGGCTGGAGAGTCCCCATGGGCTTAACCATTTGGAGGGTCTTCCCTCTCCCACCTCGGTGGCCCCTTGTCCCCCTTGGCCACGGTCCTGGCGGTCTACTTCTCGGGGTGTTGCCTGCTGGCCCCTGGCCTGCCCCCCAACCACTGGCCAGCGCCCCCCCCCCACTTGGTGTCTGTCTGCTATGTGGCCCCAGGTCCTTGTTTGGGCTTCTTCACCCCTATGTCCCCCCCATCACCCCGTCCTCCAAACCCGCTCCTCCATTCCTGCCCGTCTCCCAGCCTATCCTCCCCCACCTCCACCTGGCTCCCTTTCTTTCTTTCTAACTTGTATTTCTAATTATTTCTCCCTTTCCCTCTCTTGTCTGCCGTATTTAAAGCTTACAAGCCCTCTCCCTCTTCCTGTTCAAGGCAGTCTTTTGAAAGTTCTTGAGACATTTACTAGATAAAAATGTATTCTTTTAACTCTGTGATTATTAGGAGGGTTATTAAACATGAGGAGAACTCTATTAAATAGCAAATTGAGTGAGTTAAAAACCCACAGATAGAAAGCCTCTAAAGGTCATCTGTACAAATAGATGTGAATGAGGCTCTTGCTGTTCTGTGAGGTCTGAAGAGAATCTTGGGGGAAAACTCACCAGAATGTGTTTTTAATGATGGTCACAGAAACTCTGAGTGGTTTATCTCCCGTCTTTTTCTGATTTTCTGCCATGTTGGGGGTGCAGATACATAAACAGGATACAGTTTTACGAAGCCCCGGGCCAGTCTGCAGCCCCGGGCAGGTGGGCACCCCTGTGTGCCCCTCGGCACCCGAGGTGTCCGCTCGCTTTCTTTGGAAGTGCATCCAGGAACAGTCCCAGGCACCATGCCCAGTCACCTTGTGTCAATGTTTTATTTCAGGTGACCCCTGACTTATAACCAAATTGATTTCTGGATGAAAGCCTTTCAGAGCCATCTACCATCAAATCTCTATTTCCTATAAGGACAATTTGCACACTGGGTTTCCATTCCTAGAAATCCACCTCACATAATAAAAGTGCCCAAAGTGACTGCAACAGTAAGTGAAAGGCAAGTAAACCCAGACAGACGCTCGTACAAACTTTTATTGCATATGTAAAACCATCCTTAATATAAAAGCTCTACTATGAAATCTTCCTTTGGAGGCACTTTCCTCCCTGAGCCAGACTGGCCAAGGTTTCTTTAAATATGAATCCAGTGAAGTTTGAACAGAAGATGCTTGCTTTTTGTTTTTTCCTGGAAAAGCACCCTGTGGCAAGTTTAAGCATGCTTCTTTGCACCCCAAAAAAGAAAATCCTCAAATGCTTTAAAATAAAGAATTCTTACGTCTCAACATTTTTCCATTGCCAATTCCATGAGTGTGAATTCTTTAGAAAAGGTCTTTCCCTGGGCGATCTTGTGAGGAAGGCAGAGCCCACTGTGACCTGCACCAGCTCCAGCCCCCCCGACCCCGCTCTTTATGCCAGCATGGCCACCAACCCCCTAGACGCCAGTGTTGGGGTGTCAGCTTCCAGGGGTCCCTGTTGCCAAGCTAGTGGTCCTCACTGCTCATTAATGGCAGAAGGAGATGGCGACCCACTCCAGTATTCTTACCTGCAGTATCCCATGGACAGAAGACCCTTACAGCTACAGTCCATGGGATCGCAGAGTCGGGCACGGAGCACACACACTGCCCGTTATGCGGCTGTTGGCCATTAGCAGCCATCGTGGTGAGGATGACGGCGCCAGTGGACAGCAGGCGGAGAGCCAGGTGCACGTCCAGCCATCTGTGGCTGAGATGGCCAGTACTTGAGCTAGTTATTCCTCAAATCTCATCAGCATCTCTGGGCCTTTCACGGTGATGCCTGTTCCTCCTCGTTCAGTCTTTCCTGGAGCTGAAAACAAAGCCCTCATCTTCAGCCTTAAAAGCCCTCATCCTCCCTGAAGGCATACACGTGTAGGCCCGCCTTCTATCTCCCCATCCCTGGAGGATGGGGAAGGAAATCGACCTGGTTTTCTTGTGTCTCTAAATGGGGTGCTTTCTCTAGCTCATTTCTGCTGTCAATAAACAAGTCTTAGGAATGTGCCCGGTGTAGAGTGCTCTGGGAGGTGCTGGGGCCCAGAGACGCGCGGGAGACCCTCCTCGTCTAAGGTAGAATGCCGAGACACCCATGAGCAGGAAGGCGGCCAGGCAGCCCTGCTCCATCCTAACAGCGCACTTGTGCCCCCCACCCTCCCTGTGTATCCACCCCACACCCTCCAGCTCACTCCTCTGTGTAAGAGCCAAAGCAGGAATACTTTTAAAGCAAGAGCGGACGCCTCCTGAGCACTCGCGGTGCCCCAGCATGCTGTGCATCGTCGCAAGAGCTCTCCACGTGTTTCAGCCTCGTAACGGCCATGGTTTCATTCAGTTCGTTGTCAGACAGTTATAGCTTGAGCTATTACTTTCGCAGCCTTCACTGTGTGCCAGGAACTGTCCCAAGCACTGGACGGGCGGATGGGTAGGCGGGCAGGCTGGTGCGGTTAGGCCTCGGCCCCGTGGGTGTGTTGCTGCCCCTGCTTCCCTTGTGCCCGTGAGGAGACCGAGGCACAGAGAGGTTAGGCAGCTGCCCTGAGGCCACCGAGCTGGCTGGTGTTGACATCAGGATTCAGGCCCCGCAGTCCAGCCCCAGGCTCCCCTCCTCATCACTGAGCTGTGACCTTTGAACGTCTCTCGTGCGCAGGTGCTTCGCATAGTCTGTTTCGTCCACGCGGCCGCACTCAGGTAACATCTGTGGGCAGCAGGGAGGCCGAGGTGGGCTTCCTGGCCAGGACGCGGCTAGTGCTTGGAGTCCGGCTCTGTCCCCGCCCGTCCCCAGCTTCCTCTCCAGCCTGGAGCTCACAGCCCCATGACCTCTGTGGGGAGAGGCTGTGGGGAGCTTGGGGTCTGGTGAAGACCTCAGGCCTGCTGCAGGGACTCTGGGACTCAGGGCCCACGCTGACGCTGCTGGGGCTGGGGGGCGAGAGGTGGGGTGTGCAGGCGAAGTGAGGCCATCAGTGCAGCCCGTGGGTGCTGGCTGTTGGCTGTGGGCCAGGCTGGCACCATGGGCTTCTCGGAAGAGGTGGGCATGGCATCGTGACAGAGCAGAGCACGATGCCGGGCCCTGGGTCTGACTCACGCAGCCCGGAAAGGAACGATTCAGCTGTCAGACTGAGGGCGGCTCTTAAGATGGGGTGCTCTCCTCAAAGAAGGTGGAAATTGTTCTGCTCAAGACAGCTCCCCGGCGGAGGCAGTAACGTGCACTTCGAACCCCGGAACCCACGTCTGCGGCGGGGGCCACCTGCCAGCTGTGTTCACACCGAGTGCGATGGCTGGCGTTCACATGGTGACTCCCGGCTCACAGAAGACAGGTGGAGAAGCAGAGTCTGACCCGTCTGCCTCCATTCACATGCAGGCAGAACTCACCCTGGGGGAGGCGAGTTGGCGTGTGGCTCCCTTGGTGCAGCCTCTGGGGGTGGGGGGGACGTGGTCTGCACCGCGGTCTGGAGGTGGCCACACAGGTGTGGACATGCACCCGTCAGGCCGTGCTCTCAGGCTCCTCTCTGTGTGTTTCCTCAGTAAACGCTGAAAGCAGACGGCGCGGGTCTGGGGTGGCAGGGACCCTCAGGCCCTCGCCCACCCCCACCTGCCTCTGTCGCCCCCCTGCTGGCCCCTGCTTTCTTCAGCTCTTGTTCAGCCAGGGAACACTTGCTGGGAATGTGTGTGCCTACGATGCTGAGTTCCGAGGTCGCGAGCATCCATTCATTCATTCGGCTGTTATTTTGGCGTCTGGCCTTGTGGGAATCTGCTCAGCCTGCTAAGTGAAAACACCTTCCTATTTCTGCGAGTCCCCAGGCTCAGAGGCGCACAGGGTGCCAGATCCTCCCACCGTCCTGCCTGAGGCAGAGCCTCTCCCGGCACCCTCACAAGGCCCGGTGTCCTCCTCACTCTCGGCCAAGCCACTGTGCCTCTGAGAGGCTGTTTCGTTTCTGCCCGGGGGTGGCTGTGCTCGAGGGGCTCTGTGTGGAGGGCTCTACACGGGGGGCTCTGTGTCGGGGGCTCTGAGTAGGGGGGCTCTGCGTGGGGGGCTCTGCCCGAGGAGCTCGTGCCACCAGCCCCCGTCCTGCCTGCCCATCTGGCCCCCGACACTCCACCAGTATGTTTTCAAATTTCTATTCAAATCCTGCAAATATTCACTGAGAACTTAAAAACCAGCCCCCCAGACTGAATCATGGGCACACAGAGATTCATTTATCTATTCATTCAACAGGCATTTATTGAGTGCCTGCCATTAACCAGGCAGCCTTCGAGGCGGTGGGGAAACTTTCTCCCACAGCAGTGAATAAAAAAAACACAGCCACTCACGCAGGGTCCCTGCTGTCACAGGGCAGACACACAGGCATCAGGAAAACCCCGGAGCGCCGGTGAAGGCTGTGGTGACAGTGGCTTCGAGGAGGCCTGGAAGAGGCCAGAAGGCCAGTCTTGGGGAGGCCTCGGAGAGACCAGGTCAGGCAGAGGAAATAGCAGGCGTCACAGCCCCTTGAGGGTCTGTCCAGGGCCTGACCAGCTAGGCCTGTGGCCACCGGTGAGGACTTGGCCCTCTGCTCTGAGAGAGGAGCCCTAGGAGGCTTGGAGCTTTCACCAGGGTTCCAAAAATGTCCCTCTGGCTACCGCATTGAAGACGGCAGAGCCTGCCCTCTGGCAGCTCCTAAGTGGACGGGACTCTTCTGGGATCGTTCAGTTCAGTTCAGTTCAGTTGCTCAGTCGTGTCCGATTCTTTGTGACCCCATGGACTGCAGCATGCCAGGCCTCGCTGTCCATCACCAACTCCTGGAGCTTACTCAAACTCATGTCCGTTGAGTTGGTGATGCCCTCGAACCATCTCATCCTCTGTCGCCCCCCTTCTCCTCCCATCTTCAATTTTTCCCGGCCTCAGGGTCTTTTCCAATGAGTCTGTTCTTTACATCAGGTAACCAAGGTATTATAGTTTCAGCTTCAGCATCAGTCCTTCCAGTGAACATTCAGGACTGATTTACCTTAGGATTGACTGATTGGATCTCCTTGCAGTCCAAGGCACTCTCAAGAGTCTTCTCCACATCACAGTTCAAAAGCATCAATTCTTCGGTGCTCAGCTTTCTTTATAGTCCAACTCTCACATCCATATATGACCACTGGAAAAACCGTAGCTTTGACTAGACGGACCTTTGTTGGCAAAGTAACATCTCTGCTTTTTTACATGCTGTCTAAGTTGGTCATAACTTTCCTTCCAAGGAGCAAGTGTCCTTTTAATTTCATGGCTGCAGTCACCATCCATAGTAGTTTTGGAGCCCCCCAAAATAAAGTCTGACACTGTTTCCACTGTTTCTCCATCTATTTGCCATGAAGTGATGGGACCAGATGCCATGATCTTAGTTTTCTGAATGTTGAGCTTTAAGCCAACTTTTTGACTCTCTTCTTTCACTTTCATCAAGAGGCTCTTTAGTTCTTCTTCGCTTTCTGCCATAAGTGTGGTGTCATCTGTATATCTGAGGTTATTGATATTTCTCCCGGCAATCTTGATTCCAGCTTGTGCTTCATCCAGCCCAGTGTTTCTCATGATGTATTCTGCATATAAGTTAAATAAGCAGGGTGACAATATACAGCCTTGACATACTCCTTTTCCTATTTGGAACCAGTCTGTTGTTCCATGTTCAGTTCTAACTGTTGCTTCCTGACCTGCATACAGATTTCTCAAGAGGCAGGTCAGGTGATCTGGTATTCCCATCTCTTTCAGAATTTTCCACAGTTTATTGTGATCCACACAATCAAAGGCTTGGGCATAGTCACTAAAGCAGAAGTTGATGTTTTCCAGGAATCTCTTGCCTGTTCAGTGATCCAGCAGATGTTGACAATTTGATCTCTGGTTCTTCTGCCTTTTCTAAAACCAGCTTGAACATCAGGAAGTTCACGGTTCATGTATTGCTGAAGCCTGGCTTGGAGAATTTTGAGCATTACTTTACTAGTGTGTGAGATGAGTGCAATTGTGCGGTAGTTTGAGCATTCTTGGCATTGCCTTTCTTTGGGATTGGGATGAAAACTGACATTTTCCAGTCCTGTGGCCACTGCTGAGTTTTCCAAATTTGCTGGCATATGAGTGCAGCACTTTCACAGCATCATCTTTCAGGATTTGAAACAGCTCCACTGGAATTCCATCACCTCCAATAGCTTTGTTTGTAGTGATGCTTCCTATGGCCCACTTGACTTTGCATTCTAGGATGTCTGGCTCTAGGTCAGTGATCACACCATCGTGATTATCTTGGTCGTGAAGATATTTTTTGTACAGTTCTTCTGTATATTCTTGCCATATCATCTTAATATCTTCTGCTTCTGTTAGGTCCATACCATTTCTGTCCTTTATCGAGCCCATCTTTGCATGAAATATTCCTTTGGTATCTCTAATTTTCTTGAAGAGATCTCTAGTCTTTCCTATTCTGTTCTTTTCCTCTATTTCTTTGCATTGATCACTGAGGAAGGCTTTCTTGTCTCTTCTTGCTATTCTTTGGAACTCTGCATTCAGGTGCTTTATCTTTCCTTTTATCCTTTGCTTTTCGCCTCTCTTCTTTTCACAGCTATTTGTAAGGCCTCCCCAGACAGCCATTTTGCCTTTTTGCATTTCTTTTTCTTGGGGATGGTCTTGATCCCTGTCTCCTCTAGAATGTCATGAACTTCATTCCATAGTTCATCAGGCTCTCTATCTAGCAGATCTAGGCCCTTAAATCTGTTTCTCACTTCCACTGTATAATCATAAGGGATTTGATTTAGGCCATACCTGAATGGTCTAGTGGTTTTCCCTACTTTCTTCAATTTAAGTCTGAATTTGGCAATAAGGAGCTCATGGTCTGAGCCACAGTCAACTCCTGGTTTTGTTTTTTCTGACTGTATAGAGCTTCTCCATCTTTGGCTGCAAAGAGTATAATCAGTCTGATTTCGGTGTTGACCATCTGGTGATGTCCATGTGTAGAGTCTTCTCTTGTGTTGTTGGAAGAGTGTGTTTGGGATGACCAGTGCGTTCTCTTGGCAAAACTCTATTAACCTTTACCCTGCTTCATTCTGTACTCCAAGGCCAAATTTGCCTATTACTCCAGGTGTTTCTTGACTTCCTACTTTTGCATTACAGTCCCCTATAATGAAAAAGACATCTTTTTTTGGTGTTAGTTCTATAAGGTCTTATAGGTCTTCATAGACCCATTCACCTTCAGCTTCTACAGCATTACTGTTCAGGGCACAGACTTGGATTACCATGATATTGAATGGTTTGCCTTGGGAATGAATAGAGATCATTCTGTCGTTTTTGAGACTGCATCCAAGTACTGCATTTCAGACCCTTTTGTTGACTATGATGGCTACTCCATTTCTTCTAAAGGATTCTTGCCCACAGTAGTAGGTATACTGGGATCCTTAGTTAAGAGAAACTTGTCATGGTGCTCTTGATTCCAGAGAGACGTCAGGGAAGGCTTCCCAGAGGTGGTGACATTTGCTCTGCATCTTGGAGAGCATACAGGCGTCTCCAGGCAGGGGGGCTGAACACACAGAGTCACACATCTCCACTCTTTCACACGTTCGTTCATTCATCTATTCATTCTTCATTCATTGAGGACACTGTATTAAGAACTGGGGTTAAAAAATAGAATACAGCCCTGATCCTTGAAGAAGTCAGTATCCAGGAAGGAGAGGGGAGACAGAAGGAAGCCAGATCCATAACACTTCCCTGAGGAAATGTGACAGAATATGCAGGGCCAAGGAGCTGCAGCCACCAGGGGCCGGGAGCAGCGTGGGGGCCTCCCAGGCACAGGAGTCTTTCTAGACGACAGGTCAGCTGAGCCACCGTTGAAAGGTGACCATGAGTCTTTTAAGAAACAGGAAGGAGAAGAGTCCGGGGCAGACAGGGGCCCAGGCACGGGTCTGAGGCCGTGTGCCCCCCACGCCCCTGGTCCTGAGTGGGCACCGTGGAGGTGCGAGACATGGCGAGTTCTGGAATGCCAAGACATTCAGGTCTGCTGAAGCAGGAGGAGACCCAGGAGCCGGGTGGGCCGGCAGCTAGGGTCCTTCAAACACGCAGGTCAGGGCTGCACTCAGTCCTCAGCCAGAGTTCCTAGTGGAGGGTTTCACTGGGGGGAGTCCAGATTCTGCGACTCCACAGCTGAGGACAGGGTGGAGGGGGCTGGGCTGGGGGCAGCAGACCTGTTAATACACGTGGGAAGAGTCCAGACCAGGAGAGCTGAGCCCTAAAGAGGATGGGGTGGAGGACAGGATGCAGGCGAGGCCCACCCTGCAGATGGATGGATGGGGAGCCCCTCCCGGGGTGACAGGTGGATGGTGTGTCCCCAAGTGAGAGGGACACGGGAGCCTGTCCTTAAGGAGCTGAGCCTTAAGGAGCCTGCAGCCTCTTGTACAAAGCATCCACGTGTTCACAGAGACAGGAAGCGGATCAGCAGTTTCCAGGGGCTGGGAGCAGAGGGGAGTGGATACAAGGTTTGTTTGGGGTGATGGACTTGTTCTGGAATTAGGAGCCAGGGGCTTGGAGAGAGTAGGTAACGTGCCTGCAGACGGAGCTGGAATAAAATGAGATTTGCCCCAAAACTTGGGTTGCTTCCACGTGCAGTTCACATGGAGGTTCCTCCAGACAAGTTATTTAAGATCTCTGAGCCTCATTTTCCTCATCCTCAAAATGGATTCAATAACCAACCCCATCTCTACCCGTGTGAGAATCCATGTGACATGTGCAAGGGCCGCTGGTGCATTCTAAGTACTTAATCGTCTTTCCTCTGCCGGTCACGGCCCAGGACCACAGAAGCCACTGTGTGTCTTTAGAGGAAATATAGCCGAGGGGGTCGATGTCAGGTGACAGAAGAGCCAAGGGACCAACGAGGACCCGTGGGACACCCCGGGGTGAGTAACTGCAGAGAGGCCCAGCCGACCATGCGGTGGAGAGAAAGCCGGAGGCATGGCGTCACCAGAGGCCAGGGAGAAGCAGACTGGCAACGCCTGAGTGCATGTGCCTCGTGGGCATGCCTGCCTACTGTGTGCATGGGGCACTTGCAACTGCACACAGTAGGGCTGCAGAGCCACAGGCCCAGCTGGACACGGCCTGACCATGTGAGTCCCCACGTCCCAGCATCTGGAGCCGTGGGTCAGCATGTGGATGGCATCTGCCTGCAGCCTGTGGGCCCTCGCGGCAATGGAAGTCCCACCCTGGGTGCAGGCCCAGAGCTCAGAGCCGCCGTTACGGGCCCGTGACTCGGCCAGGCTGGTCATCTGAGCCGCTGGACGTGTGCCGTCTGCTCCTGTGAACTGCCCTCTGAGCCATGCAGCCACAGAAAGGGGAGGAGGCAGCCCAGCCTGCAGCCTGGCCTCCCTTTGAAGTGAGGAGGCTGTTTCCCTCGGAAGCCCAGCTCCCCCAGCAGAGATTCTGCCAAGCAGCATGTTGGCCTCAAAGGTCGGCCGGGCCTCCCGCGGGCCCGCCACTGGCCCCTGGCCTCCCATTGCTGCTGCAACGGGCTCTTCCTCCCGCCGCGGGCTGCACAGGACCACTCACGGCCTCCACTGCTCTCCAGGTCCCCAGGGATGGGGATCTCATGGGGGTTTTCAGCTCTCAGGACAGAATGTTCTAGAAAGTCCTGGGTGGGGGCTTCCAGTTTCTGGTTCTGTCTCCTGGAAGGCACTGGCAAGGCAGGAGATGAGAAGAGAAGAGGGTGCTGTTGAGGGATTCTTTTCTTCCTAATGCCTGTCAGCCCTGGGTGTGAGGTGAGCTAAATTTGTGTCCCCAGAGAGTAGACTGAAGCATCCTAACCCTGGTACCTGTAGGTGAGTCCTTATTTAGAAACAGGGTCCATTCAGATGTCATCAAGTTGAGATGAGGTCATAACTGGGATGGGCTTTAAGGTAACAGACTGGATTCTTAGAGGACGAGAGAGACACGCAGGGTGAACAGCGCGCGGATGGAGGCCATGGCTGGGGGCAGGGCTGGCGGCCCAGGCACACAGCTGTCGCTGCAAACCCCAGATGCTGCATAGCCACGGACAGCTTCTTCTCTGACCCTTCAGAGGGCAGGCCCTGCCGACACTTTGATTTTGGACTTCTAGCCTGTTGTTCAGTCACTCAGTCGTGTCCAACTCTTTTTGACCCCATGGACTGCAGCACGCCAGGCTTCTCTGTCCTTCACCATCTCCCGGAGATTGCTCAAACTCATATCCATTGAGTCAGTGATGCCACCCAGCCACCTCATTCTCTGTCACCCCCTTCAGTCCTGGGAGGGCAGGAGAACACGTGTCTGTTGTTTTAATTCCAGCCTGTGGTGCTTCGTTACACAGCCCTAGGAAACCAACACAGGGAAGTTGATGCGGCCCTGCAGATGGCAGATGGCTGTGGTAAGCCCTCTGTGTACAAATGAGCTCTATTCCAAGAGCACGGTGTAAGTCCTATTTGTTCATTAGTGCAACAGTTAGCCTAGGCCCCCAACTCACACAGTGGGCTATACAGTACTGTACTGTAGGAGGCTTATAATACTTCTCTGAATTGGAGAAGGCAATGGCACCCCACGCCAGTACTCTTGCCTGGAGAGTCCCAGGGACGGAGGATCCTGGTGGGCTGCTGCCTATGGGGTCGCACAGAGTCAGACACGACTGAAGCGACTTAGCAGCAGCAGCTACTTAAATAATACACACGTAAAAACAAACACATAAAGAAAAGCACCTTTAATCTTATACAGCACCTCGAGAACTGCAGTAGTGCAGTGTGGCAGCAGGCGTACAGGGGCCGGCATGCCCCTCTGCCTCTTTCAAAGTCTACGACTTGAATTTGAAGGTTGCTTTGTAGGGAATGTACAGTACCAAATTAACCAGCTTCCTGAAATGTTGCCCAAGTTACTCACCAAAAGTGGTAGCCTTGAATAAAAGAGGCAATTTGTTAGCAAATGTGAGCTGAGAGCTCACTACATGGGCTGTGGAGTCTCACGACCCTTCTACCAGCCCTGCGAAGATGGTACCAGCATTAACCCCATTTGCAACTGAGAAAACTGAGTCTCAGGAAATGAAATAATGTCCCCAAGGCGACTGGACAACTGAAAGATGAGACATAAATTTGTTTTCTATGTGCGGGCATGCGCGTGTGCTAAGTCACTCAGTCGTGCCCAACTCTTTGACCCCATGGACTGTAGCCCACCAGGCTCCTCTGTCCATGAGATTCTCCAGGCAAGAATACTGGAGTGGGTTGCTATGCCCTCCTCCAGGAGATCTTCCCAACCCAGGGACTGAACCCACATCTCTATGTCTCCTGCATATGCAGGCGGGTTCTACCATTAGTGTCACCTGAGAAGCCCCTGTTTCCTCTGCTTCTTAACAAGTTAGCACGAGTTCAGCAGCTGAGAACAGACGGACCATCTCACACTGTCCCTGGACTGGGGGTCTGGGCTGCTCAGCGGGACCCTCCACGCCAGTCTCCCAAGGTTATGAGGGAGGTGTCCGCAGGCTGCATGCCTCTCCGGGGCGGGGTCCTCTCCCAGCTCACTGGTTACTGGCAGAATCTGTGTCTGGCGGCTCTGTGACCGAGGCTGTTCTCTTGCAAGCCATCATCCAGAGACAGCCACCGTTCCTCACCACACGGCCCTGTGGCGGCTCACAGGAGGTGGTCTGCTTTCTTTGAGGCCAGCAGGGGTGTCTCCCTGACTTCTCCCCCTCCAGCCTGCCCTGGTGCAGCCTTATATAACACAACCCAGCCAGCCTGTTCTGAGGGGCCACCTACACTCAAGGGGAGCACACTGAAGGTGGGGCTCTGCTACCAAGTTCAGGTGAACTTGACTTGGAGACCAAAGTGAACTTGGGCCCGGGTTCTGTCCCTGACATGGGGGCAATCTTGGGAAATTTCCTACTGCACCCTTTACATCTGACCCTTCTCATCTATGACAGCAAGATGGCAATGCTAGACTCCAGGGGTGCTCTGAGGTTTAAATCTGTGGAACCCTCCAGCACACGCAGTTGCTAGGAGCTTGGTGAGTGGCAGCTCTCTCCCCACTCTTCGTCAGGGTGTCTCCTTCACACAGGAAAACACGAGGTGGGAGTGGGCAGAGCACGTAGGAGGCTCCTGGCCCTGGAGCAGGAAGGCCCGGGTGTCGCTTGGGTCCGCTGCCCCTTACCCGCTCCCAGGCCCTAAGACTCCCTCGAGTTTCCTGTGGAAAGAGAAGCTGAAGTGAGACCCCCACATGAAGCCGCCACCTTGGGAAGGCCTTGCTCCCTGCACGGTGTGAGGCCAGATCCACGGGGAGGAGGGTCTGCGCGGCTGGCGTTGGGGGAAGAGGAGGGGAGTGTGGACTGAACGGGC
>SJYG01000581.1:416888-444111 GCA_006410535.1 Litocranius walleri | reverse complement strand
AGGGGGGGGGGGTGGACTGAACGGGCAGTGGGCGGGGCCGGCGGGCAGAGGGCGGGGCCGGCGGGCAGTGGGCGTGGCCGGCGGGCAGAGGGCGTGGCCGGCGGGCAGAGGGCGTGGCCGGCGGGCAGAGGGCGGGGCCGGCGGGCAGAGGGCGGGGCCGGCGGGCAGTGGGCGGGGCCGGGCCGTAGCAGGCGCCTTTCGTCCTGTGCGGTCGCTTGTGCCTTCTCTGTGCTGACCCTCAGGAGAGTCCCTTATGGATCAGGGATTTCCGGCTCGGACGGGGCACGGACCCCACCTCATGTACCCCCGTGAGTGTTAGCCCCACAGAGGAACTGACCGCTCCTGCCCTCATGTTCGGTAATGATTCCCGGCAAGGCATCCTGCCATCCGAGGGCCAGAACCACATCTGTTCAGGGCCCTGTCTGGCCTGAGGTGGATGCGAGGGGGTCAGAGGTGAGAGGTGCCGAGGAGGTGCGGTCCCATCTGCCCTGCGTCTTCAGCCTCACCTCCCTGGGTGAAGGTCCTCCAGAGGGCAGGGGGCATGGGAGGACCTGCCGCCAGCCCACCCAGCTCCGTCCCTCCTGCAGACTCACTGGGAGGCGGCCTCCCCTCCACGCTTCAGCCCCTGTTCATCCGTTCATCCAGGCGTTAGACCAGACTGATCCCCCAGGCACGGGGTCTGTCCCCCGAAAAAGAATGTCCTCCAGCTGCACGAGGAGACCCAGCCCTGCCCTCCACACGTCCACCTTCTCAGGAACTGCCCTGCCGGGGTGGGTGTGGAGGGTCAGACAGGAAAAGCCTGTCTGCACCCTTTGGGGGCATCCCAAGGCTCCTGGAGCTTGAGACCACCGGTCTGGCGGGGATTCCTGAAAGGCTGGCGGCTGGGAGTGGCTTCAGTGTTTGCCCTGCTTCCTCTGCTCGAGATCAGCACGAGGTGGGCTTTTCCTGACGCTGAAGAAGCCCGAGGTTTGGGTGCTCCCTTGCATGGGCCCTTCCCAGGCCTGGATTCTAGCTGTGTGTTTGTGTTCTTTTTCTTTAGGAGGGCCCGTCCAGTTGCCCGACAAAACCTGGATCTGTCCTGGGTGGGCCACAGATGGAAATGTGACCCAAGTGAGTGTCCTCTGGAAGGTGGGATCCCTGTCGGTGGTAGTGCCAGGGGACCCTGTGGGAGCGCCTTCTCTCCCCCAGAAGGTCTCCCCAAATCAGGCTACATTGGAGGAGGGAAGGGGGCCTCTGGCCCTGTAACCTCACTCCCCGCAGACCCCAGACCACAAGCAGGTGTCTCCTAATGTGGACTGTGTCCTTCTCCGTTGTCTGGCTGACCTTTCCAACGGCTGCTCTGTTCCCATCAGCAGACAGACAGCCCTCTGAATCTTCTGCCCCCACCGTCCTCAGGGAAGCCCCGAGGGGATGCCCACCACAGGCGCATCAGCCCCACGTGTCTGCAGCTGGCCGGGGTCGCCAGCCCGGGCTCACCCTGGTCTGGAGAGCTCTCCGCCAGCCTCACAGCCTGGAGGCTGCCTGGCCTGGCTTTTGGGGGCCGCACAGCACGTTTTGGGCTCGACATTTGCTGAGCGGTTTCCATCATTTATTAATGAGCATTGGCAGCAGCCCTGTGAATTAGGGCTCAGCAGGAGAGCTCTGCGTGGTTGGGCAGGCCTGGCCCCTGGCTTCCGGGGCTCCGCATCTGCTGTGTGCTGCTCCTGACGGCAGGTCACCCCGAGCGCCTCTGCACCCAGAGCAAAGTGCGTGCACTTGGGAGCAGAGGGCAGCTTTCCACACCCACCTCCGGAGCTGGGCTGGGCAGGGCTGGGCAGGGCAGGGGCATACCTGTCCAGCCCCCTCCCTATCGCCACCCACACACGGCAGCTGGGCACGTCCTGTCAGTCAAGTACAAAAGCCTTTCGAGGTCGGGGCCTGCGTGACAAAGTGCCTCTCCTCTCAGAACAGGTGCTCATGGAGAAGGCGTGCCAGGCCCTTGCCAAGATTCTTGCTGCTTCCCCTCATCCTCACCCTCGGAGGGGGCTGGGGTTCTCCTGGCTGTTGGGAGCGGAAAACAAGGCACGGAGGGGGAAGCGCCTCGCTGAGCACAAACAGTAACAGACCCAGCCTACGGCCAAGGGGGCGGCCTGGGCGGCCGGGCCATGGTGGCCGCCCGCTGGGTGTTGTGTCAGCGAAAAGAGTGCACTTTGGGGCCGCATGTTTGAGTTGAGGTCCTGGCTCCCTCCTCTTGCTCTTCACAGCGCTTCCAGGAGCCTCAGTTTCCTTTTCTGTGAAATGAGGACAAGTAGCAAATAGAACAGACAGAACAGCCAGGTGGCTGGCCCTCACACCCCACTCTTGGCTCCCCTCCCTGCCTTCCTTCTCAGAGCCCCAGGGACAGAGGGTAAGGGAAAGGGTGTTGTTTCAGGAAGGGGCTGCTGATGGACCGAGAGGCAGGGCATTGACATGTGAAGGGCTGGGACATTCTCCCCAGATTATCCAGAGATTCACAGCCTCCTGAGCGCCAGTGCTAAGTAAGAGCCGCTCAAGCAAGCATCTGAGACTGCATCTAACATCTTTATTTCCCTTTAACGAATGTCCCCTGGGGCCAATTTCAAATCAAGTTTATTCTGGTATCTAAAGGTATAAAGCCCATAACTCAGAGGCATTAGATGTAAAATATTCAGGCCTCCCCCGACGAGGCACTGGCTGCCGGCCACGGCTGCACTGCTGCCCTGGGTCCCGGCACCTGAGCAAGCTTTGTTCTCCGGCTATTACTTGAGGCTGGAGGTGGGCGGCCAGGCTCTGTCCCCAAATGGAGGCGCACCAAGGGATTCTGTGTCGGGATCCTGGCCTCATGGGGAGGGGTGGCTGAGTGCATGACTGCGGCCCTGCCACCCATGGTATCGGCCAAGAAGTGGGGGCTCAGAGCCCCAGGCCTGGCAGGGCGGGACCCCGGAGCCTACGCCTCTCCGTGGGGGCCGGTGCTGCTTCTGAAGCGTCTAGACAGCTGCTCTGTATCGATCGTGGGACCCAGACAGATCTGGGGGTTTTCCTTTCTCCTGCGGCTCTCACTCCAGCCTTTGGTTTTGGAGAGGATTAAAATGGAGCTGGTCTGGCAGCCGGTCACGCCGGATCCCAGCCACGGTTCTCAGAGGGCGGATCTCCAGGGGATTCTCCCCGAGCACAGTAGTATTCATCACATTCCCGCTGGCTTGCGCTTCCTGGGGTGATGTGTTGACCAGGGCAGTTGGAGGGGGCCCCCGTGGGAGGAGGGCGGGCCCTTGTGGGCGTCGGTGTCCACCGCAGCCACAGACTCACTCTGCAGTGGGGACGCTGTGGATGGTGCTGGAGGCCGCAGAGTGCTGAGAACCTGGAGAGAGGAGGGTCCCCGGGGGCGTTCAGACAGGAAGTGGGGCAGCAGCGCCAGTTCCTCCAAGGAGGAGGGGCCCAAGGGAGAGCCCATGAGGGGCCGTCTGGGGGTTAGGAGCAGATGGGGCAGGGGAGGCGTGGAAACCAGGAGGGTCCTGTGCAGGGAGAGGGTCGGGGGGCGGCCTCCCTCCGCAGTCAGTGCCCAGGGCGCTCACAGCTGCTCTGCACAGAGGACTGCTGGTGGGGACGTGCACTGGGGGCTGGGAGTGGAGAGTCCTCCCAGCAGGTCTCAGACACACCCTCCAGTGCTTTCCTGAGCCCAGTGGGTTCTGGGTATGCCCCCCCACCCCTGCCCCCAGGCAGCAGCGCGGGGTTGAGCTCAACCAGGTGCAGGCCTCGGGATCGTCCAGTCCCCTCCCTGTCTTCCGCTCCATTTCCAGTTCCTTCTCCCTCTCGAGGCTCTGGCTCCCCACCCCTCCAGAGCCCTCTGCACACGTTTCCAAGAGACACCCACCATCTCACCCACTTGGGCGCCTGGTCTGGAACAGGCCAAGGAGAGGCAGGTGCTCCTGAGATGGCCCAGGGAGCTGGCAGGGCATCATTGCTGGGGCTGTGCCCCATAGCCCTAGCCTGGGCAGCTGGTGCCTATGCTTTTGTATCGTGTAAATGTGATGGACAGGGAAGGCTGAGTGGGTTCCGGCTTCATGAGATGACTGCCTGTGTCCTAATGCCAGCTCTGGGCAGCCCTGGGCAAGTCACTAACCCCTCAGGCCTCACTTTTTCCATCTGTAAAATGGAGCTGACAATAATAGAGCCCCCGCAGGTAGGATTTGTAGTGAGGACCAAATGATAAATGTTAAATGGCAGCGGTAGTTATCCTCGTAACAGGGGTAGTTGGTGTGGGAGTGGCTGCTCATCGACCCCCGAGGGTCACCTCTGCAGACTTTCATCCTTGTGCATCTCCGAAGTCTGGCAAGAAAGGGGAGCATCCGCAGACTGTCAGGAAGGAGGAGGCTGCCGTTCGGGCGGTCCAGGGGCGCCCTCCAGGGAGCAGGCTTCAAACAGCTCGTTTGGGAAGGGGCTGGTTCCTCTCCCCACTCTCAGTGGGCCTAGGATGCAGTGTGGGTGAGAGACTAAAGCCTCAGAGATGAGAGAAGGCTGGGCGATGTCCAGACACTGGCCGCTTCCTCATCAGGTGGTGACCAGGGCCCCTCACCAGCGTCACCTGGCCCCTCGGAGCAGAATTGCTCTGTGTCCTGGCCTCCAGCCTCTTCTTTGTGCCTCTCGACAGCTTTCCTCCTGCTTCCTGGGGAGGAGCTGCAGTGTGGCTTCCCATTAACTGTTATCCTCCCATAAACAGCCTGCTTGGTTCACAAGGACCATTGCTCCACTCCACTCCTGGCCTGAGGCTGCAGCATCCCAGCCCCCTAACTCCCAACTGGCCCCTGCTCCAGCCAGCCCCTGCTCCAGCCAGCCCTGCTGTGTCCCAGCCCCCCAACCCCCGACTGGCCCCTGCTCCGTCCAGCCCTGCTGTGTCCCAGCCCCCAGCCCCCGACTGGCCCCTGCTTTCTGCTGTGTCCCAGCCCTGCTCTGGCCAGCCCTGCTGTGTCCTGGAAGGAGGAAGCTGGCTTTTGCATTTTGTTTCCTTTTTTCTTTTGCCTGAAAGCAAAAGCCCCAGGCCTCACTCCAGCCTCCTGGAGGATGGGGAGGGAAGTTGAGCTGTGCCTGGGATTAAAGGGCCTGGAGCCAGGGAAGGGCAGCTGTCCTGGAACCCAGCTGAGAACAGAGATGGGGTGTGGGCCTGGCCTGTGGAACCGACTGAGAGGGCACGGGAGGGCCACTGAGGGCTGGTGGGCAGGTCCTCAGGGAGTCTGGGCACAGGCGGCCCAGAGAGGCCGCCTGGGGGGGTCACATGCATCCCTAAACCAAGGCTGCTTTCTTGGTGGGAAGGAGGAGGTTGTGGTCAGTCTGGAGGCGGATGAGGAATCCGCCCTCCCTGCCCCACACCAGCCAGTTCCCCCGAGTGAGGCCTTCATCCCTGAGCCTGGATTCCAACTGCTTCCTGCCCCACCCTGTGGAGGGTCAGACCATCCAAAAGCCCGTCTGGTGGCTGGTCTAACCCCTCAAGGTTCGCCTCTGAGGCCCCACATCCCGTCTCTTCCTCGCCCTCCACCCCCAGCCACTACCTGGCATCCCTGCCCCCGACCTCTTGCCCCGGGCCTCTGCTGTGCCGTCCACTCCGCTGGACCCAGGCTGTCCTCACGGCTGACTCCTGCTCATCCTTCGGGGCTCAGCTCAAGTGCCAGCTCCTTGGGCAGCTTGCCTGACCTGGTTACAGGCTCCCTTGCACTCGGGTGCCACGGCAGAGATGCTGGCCGGCTCCCCACTGCAGCCCAGCGCCTGCTGGCACTCACAGGCCCTCAGAGTAGGGGTGCCACTTGAATCAAAGGGGCTGGACGGCTGTGTGTCCATAGATGCTCTGCCAGCACTGGGGTGGGAGGCTTCTGGGAGTGGGGACTGACGCGCTCTGGTTCCGAACAGAATGGAAGTTAACAAAAATCGTGAAGCTTTTCCTGGAAAGTTGCTGAGTGGACTGGGCACAGGCTGGCCCCGGTGCTCTGGGGGTTGGGAACAGAGCGACAGGGTGCTGGTTAGCCAGGGGCTGTGCGTCCCGTCTGTGAGCAGCAAATCTACAACTTGGTGTCTCCTGAGTGAACGCCCTGCCAGTCCCAATTCCAGCAGGTGTGGGAGAATTGGAACCTGATGCTCTAGGCTGCAGGCGTGGGTCTTGAAAACTGGGTTTGAATTCAGTCTCTGGCTGCTGAGGAGGAGTTGTTCCCAGCCTGAGGAGACTCAGGGCAGAAATGCAGCCTCTCAGCCCCTTGTCTCCTTGGCATCAGGAAGCATTGGGGCCTCCCGCATGCCTGCTCCTCTGCCTCCTCGTCTCCGTCTCAAAACAGGGAGTGGGGTGGCCCCGAGGGCAGAGCTTTGCTTCTGGAGTCATCAGACATGAGCAAGGGGGTGTTTCAGCCTTGGGAAGTTACCTGCCTTCTCAAGCCTCAGCTGCTTTGTGTGTAAAATCAGTTCAGTTCAGTTGAGTCATTCAGTCGTATCCGACTCTTTGCGACCCCATGAATCACAGCACACCTGGCCTCCTTCTCTGAGGCCCCACATCCCGTCTCTTCCTCGCCCTCCACCCCCAGCCACTACCTGGCATCCCTGCCCCCGACCTCTTGCCCCGGGCCTCTGCTGTGCCGTCCACTCCGCTGGACCCAGGCTGTCCTCACGGCTGACTCCTGCTCATCCTTCGGGGCTCAGCTCAAGTGCCAGCTCCTTGGGCAGCTTGCCTGACCTGGTTACAGGCTCCCTTGCACTCGGGTGCCACGGCAGAGATGCTGGCCGGCTCCCCACTGCAGCCCAGCGCCTGCTGGCACTCACAGGCCCTCAGAGTAGGGGTGCCACTTGAATCAAAGGGGCTGGACGGCTGTGTGTCCATAGATGCTCTGCCAGCACTGGGGTGGGAGGCTTCTGGGAGTGGGGACTGACGCGCTCTGGTTCCGAACAGAATGGAAGTTAACAAAAATCGTGAAGCTTTTCCTGGAAAGTTGCTGAGTGGACTGGGCACAGGCTGGCCCCGGTGCTCTGGGGGTTGGGAACAGAGCGACAGGGTGCTGGTTAGCCAGGGGCTGTGCGTCCCGTCTGTGAGCAGCAAATCTACAACTTGGTGTCTCCTGAGTGAACGCCCTGCCAGTCCCAATTCCAGCAGGTGTGGGAGAATTGGAACCTGATGCTCTAGGCTGCAGGCGTGGGTCTTGAAAACTGGGTTTGAATTCAGTCTCTGGCTGCTGAGGAGGAGTTGTTCCCAGCCTGAGGAGACTCAGGGCAGAAATGCAGCCTCTCAGCCCCTTGTCTCCTTGGCATCAGGAAGCATTGGGGCCTCCCGCATGCCTGCTCCTCTGCCTCCTCGTCTCCGTCTCAAAACAGGGAGTGGGGTGGCCCCGAGGGCAGAGCTTTGCTTCTGGAGTCATCAGACATGAGCAAGGGGGTGTTTCAGCCTTGGGAAGTTACCTGCCTTCTCAAGCCTCAGCTGCTTTGTGTGTAAAATCAGTTCAGTTCAGTTGAGTCATTCAGTCGTATCCGACTCTTTGCGACCCCATGAATCACAGCACACCTGGCCTCCTTGTCCATCACCAACTCCCGGAGTTCACTTAGATTCACGTCCATCGAGTCAGTGATGCCATCCAGCCATCTCATCCTCTGTCATCCCCTTCTCCTCCCAGCATCTGCCCCCAATCCCTCCCAGCATCAGAGTCTTTTCCAGTGAGTCAACTCTTCGCATGAGGTGGCCAAAGTACTGGAGTTTCAGCTTTAGCATCACTCCTTCCAAAGAAATCCCAGGGTAGATCTCCTTCAGAATGGACTGGTTGGATCTCCTTGCAGTCCAAGGAACTCTCAAGAGTCTTCTCCAACACCACAGTTCAAAAGCGTCAATTCTTTGGCACTCAGCCTTCTTCACAGTCCAACTCACATCCATACATGACCACTGGAAAAACCGTAGCCTTGACTAGATGGACCTTAATCGGCAAAGTAATGTCTCTGTTTTTGAATATACTGTCTAGGTTGGTCATAACTTTTCTTCCAAGGAGTAAGCATCTTTTAATTTCATGGCTGTAATCACCATCTGCAGTGATTTTGGAGTCCAAAAAAATAAAGTCTGACACTGTTTCCACTGTTTCCCCATCTATTTCCCATGAAGTGATGGGACCAGATGCCATGATCTTCATTTTCTGAATGTTGAGCTTTAAACCAACTTAAATAAATGTAAAATAGGGGCTAGTTTGAGGTGTAAATGAGGAAATGGGGAGAGGTTAGCACTGGGCTTTTCAGGGAGCCAGTGCCCAGTGGCAGCCAGCCCTTGCCTGCTGGTCTGTCGGTCACGAGACTGGGGGGCAGCGGGGTTTCTGAGAGTTGGGGCCTTGCCCCTTCTGAGCTGAAATGTCACAGGCCCAGGAGTCTGAGGCCGAGTCCGAGGCTGTCCTGGGAGGGCATGACGCTGGCCTCCTCCCTCTGATGCGCAGCTGCCCCGGGCTCTGGGACGTTTACGGCCAGCAGCGCCTCGTGGGGGGCCCCGAACAGCCCTCTGAAGTCTTCCCAGTCATGGGGCAACGGAAGCACAGCATTAACCCGGACCCAGGACGATGCAGTGAGCGGCGACGAGAGAGCCAGACTCGGCCCGGCAGGGTGACTTCCGAGCCTCTCGTCTCTGCGGTGTCTGGCCTTGGGATGATCGGAAGGTCTGGTCTCGCCTCATAGCCTCTGCGTGGAGGGCTGCGCTGAGAGGACTTTAGGCTGTGATGGGGAGAGGCACGGCGAGAGGTCCGCAGTGTCTGCGCGGGCTTGGGGAGGGAGGCTCGGGCCACCTGCCCAGCGTGAAGCAGGCGCTGCTGGTGGTTGGGGTGGCGTCACTCTGCTGAGGGTGAGGCTGGCTTGGGCACTGCTTAGCAGCACCCCTGGCCTCCCCCCGCCACTTGCCAGCAGCACAAGGCCCCGCTCACCACCGAGTCCTGACAGTTGAAGCTGTCTCCAGAAAGGCAAACCCTTTACCAGTTGTGAACAGGCCCCGGAGTGGGTCACGGGGATGACCAAACAGCCCCGAACTCGGAGTCCAGAGGAGAGCCAGCCTGTCACCGCGGAGCCAGGCACCAGGTTCTTTGTGTAGGAAGGGAGCACGAGGCGTGGATGGTCCCAAGCGCTCCTTCTGGAGGTCATGACCCTACCCTCTCACCCCAGCCTTCATTACCAAGGTCCGCGGAGCCAGACCAACAGGAAAGCCTGGGCTCTGCAGAGAGCCCTTTTGCTCCTGGAGCTCCATGTTTGCTCATTAAAGGAAAGAAAGAAAGAAAGAAGCAGAAAACCCTGAAGCCAGGTTCGGAGATTTCGTCCGAGCAGCAGTCATCAAGCAGACCCAAGTGGAAAACGTGCAGAGACGCTGCACGCCCGCTGCTCTGTGCGGAGACAAGTGAGCTCTGGGAAATCTCCCTGCCCCGTTCAATCATGAATCTCGGCAGGAAGCCTGGATAAGCTGTGCTCTGGAGCCAGGGGCTGGCGGAGGCCGAGGCTGGGGCTGGGTCCCCAGGGCACTTGCCTAAAGAGATAGAGGCGGCAGGTGGCAAGAGTGTGACGCAGGGGTCCCACCCGCACCTGTGCCAGGAAGCTGGGTGTGAGGCAGCTGGACCTCGGGGAGGGGGTGAGCAGAGGCGGCCCTGGGGTCCTGGCAACTCAGCAGGCCTTCCTTCCAGTGTGAGGAGAGCACAAAGTGGGAGGGGACCAGGGCCTCGGGTTCAGGTCCTCAGCCCCTGGAGGCCAGAGGGCTCTGTGTGGTGGGGATGGAGGAGCCCCCAACAACGGGAGCCTTCTCCCTGTGGGGGTCCCCACCTTACAGAGGAGAACCAGCCCAATGAGGGCTTCCCCAGCTGACCGAGATCTCAAGAGGCTGAAGTTCACGAGCCACACAGCTTCCACGCTGGATCCTTGGGGCTGACGCTCTGTGTTCCCATCCCCCGAGACCATGCCTCCTATCCCCCAGGTTCCGTGGTCTCCCAGGAACCTGCAATCACCTCCATGTCTCAGAAAAGCATTGTATACCTGCCCTGAGGAATGACACATGACCCAGGCCCCTGAGAGCTGGGCTGGAATCTTTGATGAAGGTGTGGCCAGTTGGGGCAAGAAACCAAATTCTGACTTGATCCCAGAGGAAGACGTTATTGGAAGGACGTGGGTTCTGTGGAATTAAGAGTTTAGCGGCCAAGACTAGGAAGGGGAGAGCCCACAGCTTCTGAGGCTGGCCTCACGAACCCCTGAGAACACCCCATTCTCGAGCTCTCAGTGCCCTCTGCTTCTGATCCACAATCCGGACTCTGGAGGGAGCATCCGAGCACCTGCAGGACATGGTCCAGCTCGGACCAGATGTGCTCCCAGCATCCCTGGCCAGGGCTCTTGTTCAGTCACTCAGCCGTGTCCAACTCTGCGACTGCATGGACTGCAGCACACCAGGCCTCCCTGTCCTGCACCGTCTCACGTTTGCCCAAACTCATGTCCATTGAGTCAATGATGCCATCCAACCATCCCATCCTCTGTCGCCCCTTCCTTGTTCTTGCTCTTGCCCTGCATCAGGGTCTTGTCTAATGAGTTGGCTCTTCACATCAGGTGGCCAAAATATTGGAGCTTCAGCTTCAGCATCAGTCCTTCCAATGAATATTCAGGATTGATTTCCTTTAGGATTGAGTGGTTTGATCTCCTTGCAGTCCAAGGGACTCTCAAGAGTCTTCTCTGGGATCACAGTTCAAAAACATCAATTCTTTGGCACTCAGCCTTCCTTATGGTCCAACTCTCACATCAGTACATGACTAACGGGAAAGTGAAGTCGCTCAGTCGTGTCTGACTCTCTGCGACCCCGTGGACTGTAACCTGCCAGGCTCCACTGTCCATGGGATTTTCCAGGAAATAGCCTCAGAAAGGCAAACCCTTTACCAGTTGTGAACAGGCCCCGGAGTGGGTCACGGGGATGACCAAACAGCCCCGAACTCGGAGTCCAGAGGAGAGCCAGCCTGTCACCGCGGAGCCAGGCACCAGGTTCTTTGTGTAGGAAGGGAGCACGAGGCGTGGATGGTCCCAAGCGCTCCTTCTGGAGGTCATGACCCTACCCTCTCACCCCAGCCTTCATTACCAAGGTCCGCGGAGCCAGACCAACAGGAAAGCCTGGGCTCTGCAGAGAGCCCTTTTGCTCCTGGAGCTCCATGTTTGCTCATTAAAGGAAAGAAAGAAAGAAAGAAGCAGAAAACCCTGAAGCCAGGTTCGGAGATTTCGTCCGAGCAGCAGTCATCAAGCAGACCCAAGTGGAAAACGTGCAGAGACGCTGCACGCCCGCTGCTCTGTGCGGAGACAAGTGAGCTCTGGGAAATCTCCCTGCCCCGTTCAATCATGAATCTCGGCAGGAAGCCTGGATAAGCTGTGCTCTGGAGCCAGGGGCTGGCGGAGGCCGAGGCTGGGGCTGGGTCCCCAGGGCACTTGCCTAAAGAGATAGAGGCGGCAGGTGGCAAGAGTGTGACGCAGGGGTCCCACCCGCACCTGTGCCAGGAAGCTGGGTGTGAGGCAGCTGGACCTCGGGGAGGGGGTGAGCAGAGGCGGCCCTGGGGTCCTGGCAACTCAGCAGGCCTTCCTTCCAGTGTGAGGAGAGCACAAAGTGGGAGGGGACCAGGGCCTCGGGTTCAGGTCCTCAGCCCCTGGAGGCCAGAGGGCTCTGTGTGGTGGGGATGGAGGAGCCCCCAACAACGGGAGCCTTCTCCCTGTGGGGGTCCCCACCTTACAGAGGAGAACCAGCCCAATGAGGGCTTCCCCAGCTGACCGAGATCTCAAGAGGCTGAAGTTCACGAGCCACACAGCTTCCACGCTGGATCCTTGGGGCTGACGCTCTGTGTTCCCATCCCCCGAGACCATGCCTCCTATCCCCCAGGTTCCGTGGTCTCCCAGGAACCTGCAATCACCTCCATGTCTCAGAAAAGCATTGTATACCTGCCCTGAGGAATGACACATGACCCAGGCCCCTGAGAGCTGGGCTGGAATCTTTGATGAAGGTGTGGCCAGTTGGGGCAAGAAACCAAATTCTGACTTGATCCCAGAGGAAGACGTTATTGGAAGGACGTGGGTTCTGTGGAATTAAGAGTTTAGCGGCCAAGACTAGGAAGGGGAGAGCCCACAGCTTCTGAGGCTGGCCTCACGAACCCCTGAGAACACCCCATTCTCGAGCTCTCAGTGCCCTCTGCTTCTGATCCACAATCCGGACTCTGGAGGGAGCATCCGAGCACCTGCAGGACATGGTCCAGCTCGGACCAGATGTGCTCCCAGCATCCCTGGCCAGGGCTCTTGTTCAGTCACTCAGCCGTGTCCAACTCTGCGACTGCATGGACTGCAGCACACCAGGCCTCCCTGTCCTGCACCGTCTCACGTTTGCCCAAACTCATGTCCATTGAGTCAATGATGCCATCCAACCATCCCATCCTCTGTCGCCCCTTCCTTGTTCTTGCTCTTGCCCTGCATCAGGGTCTTGTCTAATGAGTTGGCTCTTCACATCAGGTGGCCAAAATATTGGAGCTTCAGCTTCAGCATCAGTCCTTCCAATGAATATTCAGGATTGATTTCCTTTAGGATTGAGTGGTTTGATCTCCTTGCAGTCCAAGGGACTCTCAAGAGTCTTCTCTGGGATCACAGTTCAAAAACATCAATTCTTTGGCACTCAGCCTTCCTTATGGTCCAACTCTCACATCAGTACATGACTAACGGGAAAGTGAAGTCGCTCAGTCGTGTCTGACTCTCTGCGACCCCGTGGACTGTAACCTGCCAGGCTCCACTGTCCATGGGATTTTCCAGGAAATAGCCCTGGAGTGGATTGCCATTTCCTTCTCCAGGGGATCTTCCCAACCCAGGGACTGAACCCGGGTCTCCCACATTGTAGACAGACGCTTTACCGTCTGAGCCACCAGGGAAGTTGACTACTGGGAAAACCATAGATTATTTAACTATGCGGACCTTTGTTGGCAAAGTGATGTCTCTGCTCTTTGATACACTCCCCCAGCCTGCTGGTGCGGAGAAGGCAATGGCAACCCACTCCAGTGTTCTTTCCTGGAGAATCCCAGAGACAGTGGGCCCCCGTCTGTGGGGTCTCACAGAGTTGGACACGACTGAAGTGACTTAGCAGCAGCCTGCTGGTGCAGACAAGAAGCATCTCTCAGAGGCCTGTCTGCTACCTGCTTACAGGCCAGAGCCGAGGGAGGTCCGGGCATCAGTAGAATCCATTCTTCTCTTTTGGATCTGAAATGGTTCAAGTTGAGGCCCATCACTGCTCAAGACGTTCTCTGCTCATGACTGCCTGTGAGCCATGGCCGAGGCCAGCCAATCTGCGGTTCCCCACCCTCCCCCATGCTGCTGGCCACCACGGAGACTGAGGCTGTGATGGCTGGTTGGTCTGGCAGCTGCAGGAAGCTGCCGACTCTAAGCACCTCCCTCTTCCCAGGGTGCTGCAGCTCAAGGGGGGCGATGAAGGGAGAGCTTGTTAATCCCAGGGGAGCCATCTCCCGGGCAGCTGGCCTCCTCAGGGACTAAAATAAGATGCCCAAGAGGCCCTGGGGTGAGGACTGCACATGTAACAGGTCGAATCTCCACTGAGCCAGGCTGGGAATAGAGTCAGCAACACACGAGGCCGTTAGGAGCGAGAGGTCCCTGCATTCATGGAGATGCTTCTCCAGCGTCGGAGTCATGGAGGCTCCTTGGAGTGGACGGCCTCGAATCCAGGCCGCCCCGTGGCGGTGCACACCCACTTCTCTCAGTCTAAGTCTACCCCCGCCCCCGCCCGCCCTCCTCATGCAGCTCTCCTCCAGAGGTGCACCCCGGCCGTTCCCCTGGGGCCCCCACCATCACTGCTCAGCTCTGCTGGACTGCAGCCCTCCCCGAGCTGCCCAGCACTGTCCAGCACTCAGCCCTCACGCCTGATGCACCCACCACTCGCCTCCCCAGCTAGTGGTGGGCTCTTGCCAGCTGGACTGATGCTCTGGGCTCCACAGGGCCCAGGATCAACAGGTAGACTCTGAACTAAAGGAAAGAGTGGGCAAAGGGCTGAGTGGGTAAACCACTCAACACCAAGGAACACCCCAAGCGGGCAGGAGCCTCAGTGGCCTAAAGGCCCGTGTCAGAAAGGAGGCAAGGGCACATGGGAATCTTCTCCCGGGCTCGGACGCCCAGGCTCTGCATCCCAAGCACTCGGCCATGGGGAGGACGTGGAGGGCTCCTCCCCAGACTCCAGTCAGAGCTCAGTCTGGTCTGAAGCCGTCTCCAGGAAGTGAGTTTAAAACTACAGATTCACCTTCCACATCACCAGGCTTGATCCTCTTCAAATGCTCTGACCACACAAGGGCCTCCTCAGGCTCCACTTCAGCTCTGAAAGGCTGTGAAGACACTTCCCGTTTTCCAGGCGAGGAGAAGCCGTCTGACCTCTGTATCACATGCTCTCAGAAACTCTGGGCTCCCCGCTCAGACCCCTGTCCTAGTCGTCACTGGATGACCGTGCACCTGGACAGCTCCAGGTCAGCAGAGACCGTGACTGTCTTATTGATTATTGCTGTAACCGAAACACACCAATGCGGGCTTCCTGCCCACGAGGCAAACGGGGCAGTCCTCTGCGAGGTGGCCCTCCTCCACAAGGCATCAGGGGTCCAGGCCGGCCCGGCCTGTGGCTCTACCATCCTCTGGGCTGGCCGGTGTGGGGAGGAGCCTATCTGGGGGAGGGCTGCAGCACCTGCCCAGAGCCCCCTCCAGGGAGCACTCCCGCCACTCCTGCTCATGTTCTGCTGGAGTGGCCACACAGCGCCTCTGACTGCAGAGGGAGCCATGAGCCCCAGAGCAGCCGTGAGCCAGGAAGCAGGCAATGAGCTGCCAGGCTGGGTCCTGGGTGCATCCGCTGCCTCTGCTGAGCCCCCAGCACCCAGCACGTGGCAGGGGCTCAGACATGGACACTGGGTGCAGGCACTGTAGGTCAGAATGGTTCAATGGGGCCTCACGGAGTCACTCACAAGCCGGTGAGCTGAGGCTCCCTAGGAAGGTCCAGCCCGGCCACCTGCCTCCAAGCCCAGAGTTGCTCCGTAGGAGCTGGGTGTGCTCCATAGGAGCCAGGCTGTGGTTTTCAAATGGCTGCTTCCTCAAGGCTGGAGAGGGGAGAGCCCGCCTGTGCCAACAGGGAGGTCCCAGTTACAGGAGGGCGGCCTCTCTGCAGGGACACTCGGGCCTTTTCTCCAGGATGCCAAAGGCTTCCCTTCGAGCCCAGGGCAGTGCTCCCACGCTCACCCGGCCCGGGGCTTGGGAGAGCAGGGCTTCCACATCTCTAAGCCTCCTTGCACCCTCAAAGGTGTGTTTTTATAAAGATGAGAAGGGCTGAAGAGCCACCTTCCGTCTAAGCCTGAGCCAGGGCCTGCGTGCAGGTGCAGCACCCTAGGTGGGGGGGGGGCGGGCAGCGGAGTGAAACCCAGGGTGGGGCCCAAAGCGGTGTGAGGGGCAGCCCTAAACTGCCCGTCGCTGGTTTGGTCCTGCAGGGGCCCACCCCCAGAAGCAGGCAGAGAGGCCCCAAAGGTAGAGGATGGGGACATCTCCCCAGCGGCTCCCACTCTCCTACTCAGAGGTCCTCCTGGAGGTGGGGGTCCTGATCCCCAAGCCTCCAGCTCCACAAGCGTGGAGCGTGCGTGCAGTCCCCAGGTGACCTTCCCAGTGCCACGGGTCAAAGGCAAGAGTAACAGGAGCCGGGGACGCTGTGCAGGGCTGAGGGCCACTCTGAGGAGCGAAGGTGGGCAGAGAGGTGAGTGTGGGCACACGGGCGTCGGTGAGGAGTGCGGGGGTAGCGACGGTGAAAACGCTCCATAGGCCGAGAGGGGGTGCGTGAAGGTCGTCATCACCCCACCTGACGCTCTTTTCTCCAGGGCTCTCCCAGGTACCACTGACCTCCCAGGAGGCCAGCTGTGGAGGCTCGCATCACCCCTGAAGTGACTCACAGGGTGACCAGCTCTCCCGGCTTTCCCGCAGCATCCCCAGGATTAGTGCTGAGTCCTGGTGCCCGTCACCACCTGAGTCCTGGGGGTCGGTCACCCACTGTCCATCAGGGCGCAGGGTGGGACCGTGACCGCCCAGAGGGGAGGAGCTGGAGACTCACCTGCACTCGTGCCCACCTCAGTCACAGCCCCCCGCCTCCACAGCCCCCTTCCCTGCCATCACCGCAGATGCAGACCCACACTTCCCTTAGAGTCAAAGACCTGGGTTCCTTTCGTTTTCTCAAGAAACCTCACTGGTTCATTTTCAGATGTTGTAGAAAATGTACAAAATAGAAACGAAATGTAAAGAGGACAATCTGAGTTCACTCAGAAACAAAAGAGTGGTCACGTTTTAGGGTATTTCTTTCTTGATGTTTCCTGTGCCTGGAGAAATGCCTGGGACTTAAACATAGAGAAAGGGTGCTTGAGGCTGCTGCGAGCATCCCTGAGCCTTTTCTCCACAAGATCCTCCTGGAGTCTCAGGGCAGGAGGGCTCCCCAGGACCCGAGTCCTGAGTTTTCCCCGATGAAGGAATAACTCAAGAGAGGCCACGTGTCCCATGAGGTCTCTTCACATGGGGGTCTCCTGAGCAGAGACCATGACCCCGGGAGGGCCCTGGTATTCCTGAGGCCTGGCCAGTCTGGGACCCCCAAATTAACCACCGCCCTATGCACCGCTTAATAGCCCAGGGACACGCAGGCTCTGCCGTGTCCGACTGTGCGACCCCATGGACTGTAGCCCACCAGGCTCCTCTGTCCATGGGATTTCCCAGGCTAGAATACTGCAGTGGGTTGCCATTTCTTCTAGGGGATCTTTCTGACTCAGGGATCGAACCTGTGTTTCTGATGTCTCCTGCCTTGGCAGGCAGATTCTTTACCACTGGTGCCACCTGGGAAGCCCATATCTTAATAGATAACATAGCAAACCACCTGATTACCGAAAGAGGACACACGCGAGGGGAGTCAGGCTGGTATTCTGTCTTCTCACTTCAGCCATTAATTTTCTCCCTCTTCAGTGCCTTGGGGCCAACGCTAACAAAATCGGATTCGACAGAGATAAATGTGAAGTCCTTCAGACTAAACACTCCACAGAAACAGGTTGGGGGCGGTGAGGCTGGGAGGCTGAGTCTCAGGGACAGCAGGTCCCAGAGCAGAATCTCAGGATCCAGAGACAGGCGGGGCAGGGCCCTGGGCTCTGGGCGTCAGACCCAGGCCCGGCGGGGGCTGCTGTGGGGGCTGTCCTTCTGGGTGACCCGGAGCCAGGAGCAAGGCTGGAGATGGGCCGGAACTATTGATAGAGAAACCGCTGAAGGAAATGGGGAGATACGACCTCGGACATATCCTCTAAGGGCAAGTACCCAGATTCTCGCCTTGGGGGGTGGGAAGCAATCTTATCAGGCTCCCCGTGTGCTCTCTGCAGCGCCCACTTCTTCAGGCTGGGGTGGGGGGAGTGGGCTGGTGGGAGTGTGGTCGGGCTTCCAGCCCGTGATAAGGTCAGGCTGGGGGACGAGTCTGGTCCCAACTGTGGCAGCTTGCCAACCACCTCCCGTGCATCCTTAAGCCTCAGTCCTCACGTTTGTGCAAATCTCGGATGGCTGAAGAAACAGCTGGTCCTTCGTCCCGTCGGACGCAGTTCCTCTCTTTGATAACTTGAAGGGTTGACACATGATAGATTCTTTTATTCCCAGAGGTTACATGTAATTTCCACAGATGGAGTTTCATGGAGTCAGGCTGACTTCTCAGGAATTTGAAGTTAAAGCTCTTTGGACACAGAATGCCTTGGGAGGGGAGAGGTGCCCGCCACTGGCTGGGAGATCGGGGTTAGGGGAGCTCTGCACCAGGGGTTCTGGGAGCCTGAGAGTTCGGAGTCTCACCGCACGCCCAGCTGGAAGACCCTCTGCAGGTGCGGCGCATTCGGATCCCCGGGTGTCGCCCAGGGGCCCCGCAGCTGATGGAGGAGCAGGAAGGCCCACACGTCTGTCCACCTTCTTGCAGGGCTGGCCTCCAACAGGCAAACCAAGGGCATTTATTACGCTTCCTCTCGCACGGCAGCTCACCTGTGTTGGTCCCAGGGCTGCCATGATGAAGAAAAGGGCACTGTCATCTCACAGTCTGGAGCCCCAGGGCCCTGCACCTCTGAGGCCCGCGTAGGCCCCTCCTCGCCCAGCCCTGGCTGGTGGTGCTGCCCCTCCATCCCACCCCTCGGCTGGATGATGAGCCGTAACCACGCGTGGTGGCACAGACACCTAAGACCCTGTGTGAAAAAGAGTGTTAACATGTTGGACAGTGTGATTCCTATTTAAAATCTCTATCAAATAGAAAATAGTGCCCTAAATGCAGAGTGGAGGTTGGTGAAATGCATTGGAAAGGCCTCCGGAGCTAGTGTGTCTGTGTGCAATGATGCTTTAAGCCTGTTTTCTTCATATACATTATATTGAATATATAAATATATGGTTTTCACATTTCTGCCAAAACACAGTGTTAGCATGATCTGTGAGGGAGCACGTGTTAGTTTTCTAGTCCCTATGCAGTTTCCTAAGATTTTCAACAACTTTTGGATTAGTATCAGTGTATTATTTTTTATTAAAAAAAGCTTTTTTAAAATTAAATCTATAGGTATTGACCTTGAGAGGTGTGTGCATGTTATTACATGAAAAGAGTAGGTGACAGAGTGAAGTGGTTGTCTTATCCCTTTTTCAAAATAGGGGATACAACCATTCTGGAGACCAGCATGCTGGTCTCTAAGAGCAAACACGCAGCATCGCGACCCCTAGCGGCTGCATCCCCAGGCATCTGGCCCCCAGAAGTGTGACTTTGATTCACCTCCAAACCTGTTCATGGCAGCATTAGTAGAAACAGCTGGAAACCACAGGTGTGCCAGCTGGAAACGATCCAGGCGTGGACCCTAAACTGTGGCACAGCTGTGCCATGGAGTACTGCTCTGCAGTCAGGAGGAGCAAGCTGACAATACCACAGCTGGTGAGTCTGGAATTATGCTGAATGAAAGGGCCGGTCCCCACAGGCTGTAGACTGCCTGACTCCGTTATAGAAACAGGGGTCATCTCGGCGGTTGCCCTGGGCCAGGGGAGTGGGTGTGGCTGCGGGCAGCACGAGGGGCCCTCAGGGTGGCGGGCGTCCCTGACCAGCGGTGTGGGGACCCTGATTGTGACGCCGTCACTGGAGGAAGCTCAGTGACAGGGACACGGAGCCTCCCTGCACTGCTTCTCACAACTGCATAAAAATCTAAATTACCTCCAAGTAAAAGATCAATGTCTTAAGAGCAGGGGAGCCTCGCAGACATGTGCACAGGCCTGTATGCGACACAGAGAAGGGGGTGGGAAGATGGCCGCTGACCTCTGCAGAACAGCCCTGAAGGGAGATTATTGTCAACCTCTTAGTGTTTGACTGTGCTGACAAGCATGGGGGACTTTGTGATTTTGTTTAGACCCATAAAGTAGACGATGAGATGGTTGGATGGCATCACCGACTCAAAGGACATGAGTTTGAGCAAACTCTGGGAGACAGTGAAGGACAGGGAAGCCTGGCGTGCTGTAGTCCCTGGGGTCACAAAGAGTTGGACAGACTTAGCGCCTGAACAACAACAAAAATAAAGTAGCCCCAAAAGTGTGTGGGGCGGGGGTGAGGGCAGAGAGCGCCGCCTCGCCTGCCATGCTGGAGACTGGCACGGCACCCTGATGCCTGGAGTTGCGCGCGGCCCCCCTGGCCTCCCTGACACCACCCTGCCCGGCGCTGCTCCCTCTTGTCACAAATGCTCACGGCTCACCCCCAACTCAGCCCCTCACCACCAAGGGAGACCCGCAGAGTGAAGGGAGGGCTGTCTGGGTCCGTGGCAGCACTCTCTCTGAGCCACCGCCGTGGGCCAGGAGGCATCCGCAGGCCTCTCAGTGTCAGCTCAGGTCCCAGGAGAAGAGGCGAGTGGTAGTCCCCATTCTACAGAGGAGACGAGGTGGGCAATTAGTCGTTCGTGCCTGACTCAGAGCATGCCATCGAAGCGTGGCCCACTTAGGGTGCCATCCCTGGTACCCTCAGCTGTCGCCCACTGTCCTGACCAAGGCCAGCCTGCCGCACGGGGGCCCTGGAGACCAGCACCCAGCTCTGAAGGCAGCGGCTCAGGACCCAGCAGAGGGATATGGCCAGCCAGGGGCACATTCCCGCCGAGTGGTCTGCCTCTGTGCGCCGAACCCCTTGCCCACACCCCCGTCATGCCTGGGCTGCCCTTCTGCTTCCCCGAGCCCAGGGCCTGCCCAGAGCCGGGCACACACAGCACACAAGTCTGGGTGAACAGAGGTGGGGGCCCTCGGAACACTCACACAGCTCTTTTCCTCTGTTTCTCCAGGGGTCTACAAAGGTCACTGCTTTCGGATCAACCACTTCCCAGAGGACAACGATTACGACCATGACAGCTCGGAGTACCTCCTCCGTGAGTGCCAGGGCCCCGCCGCCCGTGTGTGGGACGGGGGACGGGAGGCAGGCGGGTGCTGGAGGAAGGATGGGCCCCGTGAGTGCAAAAGGGCCGGTCTCTGGTGCTCCCGACACTCCCCTCTGACTCGGGATACTGAGTTCAGAGGATGGGGTGTGGCTAGGCCTGCTATGACGTGCTGGCCGCCCCCATGCAGTTACTGGCTGGGAGGACACACTAGGTCGGGGCTGGCAAGAGGGGAGGAGGGTGGAGTGTCCCGCTGCCCAGGGCTGCTACAAGTTGCTGTCTTCAGAGGAGCTGATCACAACAGCTGGTTCTGAGGCAAGGTCATTAGAGACGTTGGCTTGCCCAGGCCCAGCATCCCCGGGGGGCTGAGACACCCCAAGGATACCGCCTGGCCCGCACTGGACCTGCCCACTTCTCCCCACCACCACCCAGCAATCTACACCTGACAAGTCAGATTAAATCGCACACTGAGACAGCCAGCGGGTGCCAGGCGGCCTGTGGGACCAGCCTCGGGTCCATGGGTCTCAAGTCTCTCCAGCACCAACTGGTAGAGCCCCCAGCTCTGTCCCTGAGCCCCCTGCCCAGGTCCTGAGACGGGGCTGGCCTCAAAACTGGAAGCAGAAGTCAGGACAAACCCAGCCCCACGTCCCAAATCCAGATCTCATCCCTGGGCTGTGGCTACCTCCCTGGGAGGAAGGATGGAGCCTCAGCTGGGGGAGGAACCTGGAAAGGGAAAAACAGCATGGTTTTGAAGTCGTTCTCCCCTTCCACATCAGCCCAGACACATGCAGAGCTGCTCCCATCTGCTCCCCCGGGAGCTGGGCCGGCTTCATTTATGGAGAATCGATACCAGCGTCCACAGAGAGAACACAATTCACTCTGCACCTGCTTACGGACTGTTCTTTCTAAGAGAAAGGACTGGTTCTGAGTCATCTCGTGAAAGAGAACAGCATGTGGTTCCCATGGAGTCCAGAGCCAGAACCGGAAACAATGTCACCGGATCCGCCTCCTCTCCCTCCCCCTCCCCTTCTGCTCTTCTTCCGGCCTGTCTCCTCTTTCTGCTTTCTGGGGGTCAGTGCTGAACTGAGCACATGCCTTCCGCGGGGCTGCCGCAGATGGCTGTGCAGGCTGCACACTGCACAATATGTGAATAACAGTGGTGTGAATAACGCCACGAGCTGCGTGGCATGCGGGCTGCACAGCCACCTAGGGTGCCCACTGGTGCTCAGCCCTGACTCAGACCCCACCAGGCCGGGCAGACGGTTCCTGAGGCTCTGGGGGCAGATCTGCTCCACTGCCGGGCCTTGGGACTGTGGGGAAGGGGACACCAGAGAAGCATCTGTTCCCTCCCACTTCCCACTTGAACTTAAGGTTAACTGGCACTGGCTTTTCCTCTTTACCTCCTGCCCTACCCCCACCCTGGTCCCCAGAGGGCTAGCATCTCTGGATGGGCCCCAAGACACGTCAGCCCAGAGGTCAGACGTGTGGCTTCCTGGGGTCCCTGCCAGAGCAGAGGAGATGCTCAGACAGGAGGAAGGAAGGGCGTTTAGTGAAGGACTGATTACAGAGATGTGCAGGGATGGGGGAGGGGCAGTGAGCCACAGGCAGGGGCAGCAGAAGGACCCCTGGCCCTTGGCTTGCGCGGTCGACAGAGGCAGGTACAGGCTTCTGGACCAGAGGAGCTGTGAGGCCCGGGCCACCAGGCAGGAGCTGTGGCTTGACAAAGGAACACAGCCACCTCAGCTCCGTCCTCGTCCTCAGGAGGAAGCCAGGGCAGTAATGTCTCCAAAGCCATAGTGAAGGGACCCTAGTGATCCGGTCCTGGTGTCAGCTGCCCAAGGCCCAGAGCAGAAGGGAGAAAGGTGGCCAAGGACCAGGAGCAGCGAACCGAGCCTATGCCGCCCACTCAGGGCCCAGCCTCAGGCTCACACTGCCTACAAGCCTCCGGGGTGCCCGGGGCCAGGCTCACACTGCCCGCAAACCCCCAGGGTGCCCGGGGCTAGGCTCACACTGCCTGCAAGCCCCCGGGGTGCCCGGCACCAGGCTCACTGCCCGCAAACCCCCAGGGTGCCCAGTGCCAGGTATGAGGCTGGGAGCACCCAGCAGTGGTTTCCCAAGTGAAACAAGGGCACGTCAGCGATGGAAGCTAACAACCTGAGAAGGAAGTGCTTCCTCCATCAGGCGCTGTGGGGAGACCAGCGGGTTCATTAAGGAGCCCAAGGAAGAGAAGGGTGCTGCCTCCAGGACTGTGACCCCGAGTTTTGGTGGAGTGGGGAGGGCAGAGCTGATCTTCATCAGGGGGCTGGTGTTCCCCTCAAAGGCTGCAGAAACAACGAGAACTGGCCCTGAAGTTGAGCTCCAGAGAGCAGATACCTGTAAGCTTAGGAAGGAGGCTGAGGAAGAACTAGGCAGAGGAGGTAGGTAATATTCCAGGACAGGCCAGGGTCCTGGGCACTGCGGCCAGCTAACCTGTGTTCCCTGATCCCCTGCCATTTCTCTCCTGCCAGCCCAACTGGCCTCTGGAGTCCCTTTCCCCCTTGCCTTGGGCCTGGCTCCCCCTTTCCCAGGCTCCGCATTTTAGGCTCAGTGGGGGTTTCTGTGCTAACTTCAAAGTGCTGGTGTCGAGGCTGCCGGAGCCCACGGTGCGCCTGTGGGCTGACGCAGATCTTTGCCAGGGCTGGATGTGGCCAGGAGTGGGCTGGACATCAGCCCTGCTCTGTGCAAGACCCGGCCTGCCCCTCAGTTGGCGCCCGCATGTCCAGAGCTCCAGACGAGCCCATGTGGTGAGGGATGGCCCTCACACGACAGGCAGGCAGGGTGCACAACAGCTCTGGGCCTGGCCGACTGCGGCGATGTTAGAGGCTCCAGACGTCCCCGCCTCCAGCCCCTCAGACCGGCCGCAGGACCAAGGCCTTGAGAGGGCCGCGGCCGTGCTGGCCAGTGCACATCAGAGGAGCGTTTCAGAAACCCACAGGAAACCTCCCCCAGGGCGGCGGCTGCAAGAAGGCTGGGGGTGGGGGCGGTGCAGGAAGAAGAGCCTCATTTGATGCCCCACACAAACCCCTCTCTGTGCGGCAGGGCACACACTGGTGGGCTTACAAACAGGGAGACAAGCGCTGCCTTCAGAGGCTGAAAGCACCAAATCCCCTCAGCTGGCTCGCGAGGGGGTCCTCCCAGCACCCTGCCCTTCCTCCCAGCCAGGCCCTCCAGGAGCCGACGTATCCCCTGGGGCCCTACTAAGTGCTCTGTATCTTATTCCAAGATTCTCACACAATCTTGACAAGGCAGTGCATTCTTTTCCTAAGGCTGCCATAATAAACTACCACAAAGGGGAGGCTGTGAGGGGTCCTCCCACAGCTTCTCAGTGGCCTCCCTGGGGGCACTGAGGGGCTCCCCTCCCGTCTGGCTGGCAGAAGTGTGACCCACACCCAGGGAGAGGCTAAGAGAGACCCGGGCAGAGGTGACTCCAGGCCACTTGGCATGTGGGGGAGTGACCGCAGGCCAGGGGCATCACTTGCTGGTCCAGCCTGCCCCCCACCAGCCACTCCCTCCCTACCTCGGGTCGATGGGGCCGGAGGGGAACCTTCAAGGTCAAGGGGCTCCTCCGTACCCCCCAGATGGGCCCATAAGGAGGGCTGGTCTCACGGCCTCTCCGCTCTGTCTCTGCCGGCCAGGCATCGTGCGCGCCTCCAGTGTCTTCCCCATCCTGAGCACCATCCTGCTCCTGCTCGGCGGGCTCTGCATCGGCGCCGGCAGGTTCTACAGCCGCAAGAACAACATCGTGCTCAGCGCCGGCATCCTCTTCGTGGCCGCAGGTGAACTGTCTGCTCGGGTCCCCGCTGCACACAGTGCTCCCCCAGGGGTGCGGGGAGCAGGCGGGCAGATGGCAAAATCCCTGTGGGTAACTCACCTCAGCAGTCCAAGGGGGCGGGCAGGGGACGGGGAGCAGAAGCCCAGTGGGTATCAGCCTGGGGTGATACAGTGATCAGGAACTAGATACGGGTGGAGGCTGTACTAAATGACATTGACGTGTGCGCTTTAAAGGGTTAGTTTTATGTTCTATGAACTCCACCTCAATTAAAAATAAGAATAGCTAGTCCAGGTGTGCAAAATGCCACAAAGGAGTGCCTTGCAAGCCTGTCTCAGGGGAGCCTGGCTGAGGTGGGGATCAGGGAAGGACTCAGAGGGACTCTCAGAAGCCAAGCCCTGAAGGAGCTGTCCACGTAAAGACAGGTGAGGGGCACACGGCCGGGGAGTGTGCAGCAGTGAGAAGTCAGCATGCCTAGGCAGGGTGAGCGAGGAGGCGAGCGGTTAGGGCTGGGGATGAAGCCTCCCCTGCCCATCCTTACTGCCCGCATCTCCTGGCCAAGAGACACCACTCCCTTCCCGGCAGCTCCAAAATGGCTTCACAGTCGCTCGTCTGAGCCCGGCTGCAGACAGCACACTACATGCTCCGCTGCTGCGGACGCGGAGAAGACCCCGTCCAGTGGAGAACCTGGCGGGCCTGAGGTGCTGGTGCGGGCAGCGAGGGCGCGGCTGAGGGGCTCAGCTCGGCCATGACCTCCTCCGGCCCCCAGGAGTGAGAACGGTCCGGCCAGGGCCCCAGGGCTGCTTGTTGGAACAGGACACCTGATTTCTTGGCCTAGTTCCAGCAGATCGATGTCAGAAATGTAAGGAAGTGCGGAAACTTCCTAATTGTCATCGCAGCTCCTGGCACTGTCCTAACAGTGGTGTTTTCCTTGCAAAGAGCCTTTCTCTTCTACCAGCCTGGTGAGGAGGGGCGGCCCAGCGGAGCAGGGAGCGCGAGGCCCGACGCGGCCCAGGCCCGCCTGCTCCCCGCACCTGGCCGCTGCACCCTGAGTCGGCCGGGGTGCCCAGAGAGAGGCAGTGAGAACGCCAGGTGCCGGCGGCCATGCCTCCTTCCCTGTGCCCACAGGGCCTCACCAGGTGCCTGGCCCACACAGGGCCCCGTGGGCGCCCTCACCCTCATTGCCTCTCATGGCTTCTCTTGGAGACAGAGGTGCCTTTCGCTTCTTTCAAAGCGCAGTTCAGGGTCGGGCTCAGAGCCCTGGCAGGGCTCCCGGTGGCCATCCTGTGCTCTTCCTGCTCCTCTACTTCAGGCTCTGTCTCCTTCCAGGGCAGGAAATGCACTTGTGTGTGTCTGAGTGTGTGTGTGTGTGTGAGGGGGGATGTGTGTGTGTGTGTGTGAGGGGGATGTGTGTGTGTGTGAGGGGGGATGTGTGTGTGTGTGTGTGAGGGGGGATGTGTGTGTGGAGCGTGTGTATGTGTGTTTATTTCTGAGAGGGAATGTGTGTGTGAGAAGCGTGTGTGCGTGTGCGTGTATCTGAGCAGGGATGTGTGTGTGTGAAGCATGTGCGTGTATCTGAAGAGGAATGTGTGTGTGTGTGTGTGTGTGTGTGGAGCATATGTGTGTGTGTGTCTGAGGAGGAATATGTGTGTGTGAGGAGCATGTGTATATATGTGTGTCTGAGGGTGTGTGTGTGTGTGTGTGTGTGTGTACGCCCATGTTGGGAAGCAGAGCCTCAGAAGGGTCTCCTCAGAAGTCGGCCCCTCCTCCTCCTCACCATGGCCCGGGACAGGGAGGAGGCAGGGGGACATGAACATTCTGTCTCCTCCTTGAAGCAGTCAGGTTTCTCAAGCTTGGACCCTAAAGAAGTCCCTGCTGTGACATTTGAATACTGTCCCCTTTCCTTCGCCGAGGAACGAAGGAAAGAAAACTTCCACTAACACCAGGGCCAGGTGTTCTGTAGGCCAGCCCATCATCCCAGCTCCTAAGGAGGGTGGCCAGGTGGCTTTCCTGAAGTCACACGCTGCCAAAGCCATGGCTGAGCCCAGGGCTGTCGGCCTCAAAAGCGAGGTGCCCTCGGCCCCTGCCTGTGCCCCCGGAGTAACCAGTTCAAAGGCATCTCCAGATGCTGCGGGTCAGCAGAGGGGCCGCAGAGACAGGGTCCCGAGACACCCAGCTGGAAACGCAGGCCCTGCCAGAGTGGTGAGGACAGGCAGCCACAAAGAGCGAGGGCCGTGGCAGGCAGGAGGGGGTCTCGTCTGTTCCCGTTTATTCCCAGGATCATGGGCTCTGACTGTGGGCACAGAGTCACGTGCAGGGGCCAGCAGTGAGGAGAGACAGGCCCATGAAAAACAATGATCCTCAGGACAAGTGAGGTCCAAAGGCTGGGAGAGTGAGAAGAGGACTGTCCTGTCAGGGCCCCGCCTCCTGAGAGGACTGTTAAGAGAAAAGGCAAGGGGCCAAAGAGTATTCTGCAAAGAGAAAAACGGGAGAGAGACAGAGAGGGAAGGACTGACTATGGATATAGAAAGGACAGAAGAAACAAGACAATGGCTGCCTTATTCACCAAAACTCTGTACTTTATTACTCATTCAAAATCAACTACTTTTACGGAGAAGGTGATGGCACCCCACTCCAGTGTCCTTGCCTGGAGAATCCCGTGGACGGAGGAGCATGGGGGGCTGCAGTCCATGGGGTCGCGAAGAGTCGGACACGACTGAGCGACTTCACTTTCCCTTTTCTCTTTCGTGCATTGGAGAAGGAAATGGCACCCCACTCCAGTGTCCTTGCCTGGAGAATCCCAGGGACGGAGGAGCCTGGTGGGCTGCCGTCTATGGGGTCGCACAGAGTCGGACACGACTGAAGTGACTTAGCAGCAGCAGCACTCAAAACTTAGCAACCAGAACAGGCATACCACACGGGGGAGTGGCCACCTGCACCTTGCTCCGCCCACCTGCCCTTACCCCGCCCACCAGCCCCCGCCCCGCCC
>SJYG01000581.1:395979-415662 GCA_006410535.1 Litocranius walleri | reverse complement strand
GCCCCGCCCACCACTCCTCACCCCGCCCCCGCTGAGGGTCTAACCTCTCGCTCCCGCGCCCTCTCCGGATCCGCTTCCAGGTCTCAGTAATATCATCGGCATCATCGTCTACATTTCCAGCAACACGGGCGACCCCAGTGACAAGCGCGACGAAGACAAGAAAAACCATTACAACTATGGCTGGTCTTTCTACTTCGGAGCCCTGTCGTTCATTGTGGCCGAGACCGTGGGCGTCCTGGCGGTAAACATTTACATTGAGAAGAACAAGGAGCTGCGGTTTAAGACCAGACGTGAGTTCCTCAAGGCCCCCTCCTCGTCGCCCTACGCCAGGATGCCGAGCTACCGGTACCGGCGCCGGCGCTCGCGGTCCAGCTCCAGGTCCACGGAGGCCTCGCCTTCCAGGGACACGTCGCCGGTGGGGCTGAAGATCGCCGGGGCCATCCCCATGGGCGAGCTGTCCATGTACACGCTGTCCAGGGAGCCCCTCAAGGTGACCACGGCCGCCAGCTACAGCCCGGACCAGGACGCTGGCTTCCTGCAGGTGCACGGCTTCTTCCAGCAGGACCTCAGCATGCTGAGCCGGAGGACCACGCCCGTGTGAGCCCTGCCGACCTGTCCGCGCCAGCCTCTCCCCACATCGGCTGCCTGGACCCCACGGGGCCTCTGACCCCTAGGACGGACCGAGGACAGACTACAGCCAAACCCCACCCTCTCGGGTCCCCAGATGCTTGGAGGGCTGGCTTAGAGCGGAGCGGGGGAGACAGGAACTGGAAGGGAATGGCTGACTTTATCCCCAAATGTGGCTTTTGAAGCCGGGGGTCCCAAAAGCTCCCAGGAGGCCCCAGAGCACTCCGAAGGCAGCATGGCCGAACCCACCTGGGAAACAAAACCGAGCCATTATCTCCTCTTGGGAACAAATCCTGCCTGAAGAGCAGCCTTCCGGGCCCCCCTCCCTGCCCGGCTTCCTGGCCCCCTGGAGCCTTTGGTCGCCAGGCAGCTGCTTTTGGACGTGAGGTTCCCGTGTCTGTGAGCCAGAGGCCAGGAAGCTGAAGCCGTCCCTGCCTCTCTGTCTGTCTGTCTGCCTCTGGCAGCCGCCAGCTGGTGAGATGGCCGCGACCCTAAGGACAGAGCCCGTGACCACCTGGTGCTTTTGCCTTTGTGCTGCCCTCGGCCTGGGGTCTCCGAGGCCTGCGGAGGTATCCGAAGGTGGGGGGCTGGGCGTAAGTTAAAGGCTTTCCTCTTTACTTCTGGAGGTTTCTGCTCACAGAAAGGGTAGAATACGCTGACTGTACTTCAGAGTCTGGAAGATTCTACGGTCAGAGGAAAGGTGGCTGAGTGGCCTCTTAGTGTGTCCCTTCCCACCCCTGCCCACTGGCCTGAGGAGCAGCACTGTCCTTCCTGGGGTCATGCTGGGAGGGATAGACCCTCCTCCCAGGGGTTGGCAACAGGAACCTGGACTTTGTGCAAGAAAGGGAGACCTGAGGGTGAGCAGCGAGGAAAAGCCCCACTTCCCGGGTGGCCACGCATCAGAAAAGCCAGGACACTCGTTCCCTCCTGAGAAGCAGCAGCAGCCCCTGCCCCACCCCCACGACTCGTTTATTCTGCCACCACCCAGAAGCATCGGTGAGGAAGTGGGGAAGCAGCAGCTAAGTGGACGTCCCAGCCCCGGAAAGGGAGGCTGGCAGGTTTCACGGCTGGTGTTTTTCTAGCCGTTTCTCCCTTAGAAGCGAGCAGAGAACCTGGAAGCCTGTCGGTCTCAGAGGATCGCTTTCTGGAGCTGACCCTCTTTTATACAAATGCGGGCTTTCTAACGACAAACTCTTTCTTACTTTTTGAAACTTGGCGATGGCTCTAGAGCAGTCGCCGTGATCCCAGTAGCTGTCGTACTTAGAAGTGACGAGCAAACTCTTACCTCAGCCACCTGCTCACGGGCCCCCGGGGCGGACTCGGCCCCAGGAGTTCAGTCCGGGTCAAGGTCACTGCTCTCCTCTGCCGCCCCGAGAGGGTGCCCCCACCTGGCCCGCCCTGGTGACTGCGTGCCAGGGCCCCTCCGCTTGCTCAAAACCCTTCCCCGCGTCGAGGTTGGCTTTGTGTGCTCCATCCAAGCATGTGCGGCCTCAAGTGCTGGAGCGTCCGGGCTCGGCCGGCCCCCACCCTGTCCCCCTTCCTTCTCCAGGCCCTGACACCATCTCACCAGGCTGGAAGGACGGGGCGAGATCTGGGGGCCCGTCCCCCAGCAAGGTCACCTCGAAAAGCAGGCAGCCTAGTCCTTTCTTCCATGTCGGCCACTTCCTCCTGCCTCCCTGGGAGCATCCATCATCTCATGGAGAAAGCTGTGTTCCAATGAATCCTACCTCTCACCCAGTCCCAGCAGAGAACGCGGGCCCACTCTCGGGACCAGGAAAGGGATCGGAGGGACGGAGAGCAGGGAGCAGGACACCTCAGCGCCTCTGGTCGTCACAGCCTTTCTCCCCCCCCCACCCCTGCCCAGGGGCCAGTCACCCCCATCAAAGCCCGCCCGGCCCTGTGCCCAGGGCTCTGGGCGGCCTGTGCCTGTCACCCCAAAGCCCCGTCCCATCCACCCTTCCATCCTGCCCTTGTGTCTCGCCAGTTACACACCTGTGAATCCTGTACTTACTACTGGTTTGGGGTTGTTAGTTCCGTCTTTTTTTTAATTAAATAAAAACATTTTTAAAACATTCTCCTCTTGATGTTGGGCGGGGAGGGGGAGAGCTCCCTCCAAGTCCTTGTGGGCAGTCAGTGTCCTTGAGTCTGGGAGACCCCTGAGAAGAAGGGGCGAGCAGGGTGGATCCTGTGCTGGCCAAGGCCAGTTTCTCTGCTTCTTGTCTGGGCCACTGGCCACCTCCCTGTCCCCACCAGCTGGGTTTAGGCTCCTGGGTGGGTCCATGGAGCTTCCTGTTCACAGAAGAGGGACAGGCCACCCTTGTGTGGTGTGGACATCTGAGAGCTGAGCAAGCCAGGTCCGTCTTCAGAACCTGCAGAATGCGTCCGGCCGGACAGAGCCACAGCCTCACGGGCACTAAGCTGCCCGGTGGGCTTCTGACAAGTCCAGTAACCAGCCTCCTTTCCCCTTCAGATTCCTGAATGAATGAGAAATAGAGGATTACTGTCCCCAGGTGTGAGCTTTATGCCTAGATGAGCTGGACAGGAGGATGTGGCTCCAACCACAGGCCAAATGGCCAAATGGGAAGAGGGACCCGACGGGCCCTCTGACGAGGACACCGCACCTGCCGGCCCATCGGGGTAACGCCAGGCCTGTGCCTGCAGGCGGGCGCCGGCAGGAGAACCTGCAGCAGCGCCTCCCCGCCCCACCGGAGCCCTGGCGCTCCTGCTGCCAGTCACACCCCCCTTTCTGGATGGATTCCGTGAGTCTCCCTCCCAGGAGCTGTGGCCTTCTCTGGTCTCTCGGAGCAGAGATGCCAAGCCTCTCAAGCCTCTTTCATGAGAAGCCTCTCAAGCCTCTTTCATGAGAAGGCCGCTTTGTGACTCCCGCAGGGAGCCTGGGGGCCTGGCGCCCCCGTATCCCGGCCCATGCGGCTGCAGGAAACCCCCCTGGCTTGTCTGAGCGTTCAGCCCTGGCCTTTTAACCCTCTTTCCTCCTGCCTGAGACAGGCCCCCGGAGAAACTGATGTTCCCAGATGTGCCAAGTTGACGGGTCCTTTCGTGGGGGACCCGCCCCTCCACTGACCCGGCTGAGCTCCGGGCTTGCAGCTCCAAGCTGGAGCCAAGCCAGCCCTCATCAGTGCCAGGTGCCAACAGTTCTGTTTATTCTTAGCCCTGAGGAAGCTCTGGCTCAGCACAAGCTGTGCAGCCATCCTGGGCAGACGCCCGTGCGGTCTGCATTTAGTGACACGCTACGGCCTTCATCCAATGTGGGGCTCTCACCGTCATGTGTCTCAGTGCAGCTACAAATTCTGCCTCCATAACCTGCAGGGTAGAATCTGAGGGAACTGGTGTAGAAGCAGATTTCTAGGGCCCCAATCAAGAGCCCCCAGACCCTCCTCCAGCCCCGCCTCACCCTCCACCCATATCACTCAGACTAATGGCACAGCCAGCCACCTTGAATGCAGAATGGCTTAACCGATGCAAGTGTATCCCTCACTCATGCAGTCCCATCAGTGGGGCAGGTGGCAGATGCTCTGCTCCCAACAGTCAATTGCGGGTTCAGAGCCCCAAGCTGTGCAGGCTCTGCCATCTTCCAACATGAGCGTCTAAGGTCGCCCTTGGCGTTGACCTCCAATGGGCAGATGGAGAAGGGAAAGGGCAGGTGAGCTTGAGTAGAGGGTGCCTGAGAAGTTTTAATGGACCGGGAAGCTGTGGCTCCTGCTTCTGCCCACGTGCTGCTGCCCAGAACTCAGGGGCATGGCCACACTGAGAGCCAGGGGAGAGGGATGTGCAGTCTCGCCCCGGTGGGAAGGAGTGCTGCTCGGGGCACAGCTGGCCACTCGCAGTCCTGGGTCTGTGTCTGGGCCCCTCCCTCTTTTGCTCCCCCTCCTCGACCTTCCTGGGAGTGCCTGCTTGGGGCTGACCCTTTTACGAGGACTGCGTTCCCCTCTGTGCGTCCTGAGTCCCTCCCTCAGCTCTAGGATTGAAGGCTGGCCTCTTCTCTGCCCTGGGTGCCACATCTGTAAAATGGGTCCAGAAACCCTCTTCCTGGGCTAGAGGAGCAGGCTCAAGCTCAAGCCTTGACCCAGACAAGAACCGCAGAGTTACTGGGCGCCAGGACCAGCAGGTGAAAGTGAAAGCCACTCAGTCGTGTCCCACTCTTTGCAACCCCATAAACTATAGCCCGCCAGGCTTCTCTGTTCATGGGATTCTCCAGGCAAGAATACTAGAGTGGGTTGCCATTCCCTTCTCCAGGGGATCTTCCCAACTCAGGGATCCAATCCAGGTCTCCCACTTTGCAGGTGGATTCTTCACCATCTGAGCCATCAGGGAAGCCCAAGAATACTGGAGTGAGTGGCCTATCCCTTCTCCGGGGGTCCTCTCAACCCAGGGATGGAACTGGGGTCTCCTGCATTGCAGGTGGATTATTTACCGGTTGAGCCACCAGGGAAGCCCAGAACCAGCATGGGCAGCAGGTATTCAAGAGTTCCCTCCTTCAATGTGCTCATCATAGAAGAGAGAGCAAATCCAAAGAAGGAGGTGAGGGGGTGGAAGGGGTAATGAAAGGAAGGAAGGAATGTTTTTGAGGATTTTCATGACAAACCCAAAGGGAGACTGCACTCACCTGGCAGTTCTCGACTGGGGCATCTTTACTTCTACAGCAAGTGTCTAGAGACATTTCTAGTTGTCAAGACTGGGAAGATATGCTGCTGGCATCTGCTGCTGGGAAGATGGGTGGAGGCCAAGGATGGTTCAGTCGCTCAGTCATGTCTGACTCTTGCGACTCCGTGGACTAGAGCCTCAGGTTTCTCTGTCTGTGGGATTTCCCAGGCGAGAATACTGGAGTGGGTTGCCATTTCCCTTCTCCAGGCTAGCGATGCTGCTGCTAAACATCCTACAGGGCACAGCCCCTCCCCCACTCCCAAGAATGATCTGGTCCAAAATGCCAGTGATTCCCAGCCTGGGTTTTTCGGGGAGAGAAACTGAGACCCAGGAAGTGTGAAGATCACACAGAGCATTTTTGGTACTTGCATATAGGCTGTGGACATACTAGGAACCTCACTCATTTGTACTTGGTGTTTCCTTCCCTGCAGTGAGCTAACAGTTTTGAAAACAGAAGTCACGGGAGGAAGGAAAGGCTTCCCTCTGGGGCTGTTGGGAGAAGGGACAGACTTCACCTTCCGCAAACATCCGTAAACTCCCCCTTGAAGGGAGCTTTCAGGAGTGTCTGTTGACTAAGGAAACAACACTCAAGCAATTCCCCAGAAGGAACTGGTCCACGAGAGTCCTGGGAGGCAGTGCTCTGAGAGCCCGGCCACAACGGGTCTGTGTCCAGCACACTCTGGTTTGGGAAAACCTGTCATCTGGCCCATCCAGGCACCGTCACCCCTGCCTCAGTGGTCCCTGGGACGATGCTTTCTCTGCAGACCCTGTGACCCCCCAGCCCCACGGGAACTTCCCAGTTCCACACAGGTGATAACTGCAAGGGGAGGGTCCTGGCCTGGGTCCCCAGCATGGAGTTGAAAAGAAGGCAGGCCTGCAGAAAGGAGACGCTGGGGTGGGGGTGGGGCCTCCCTCCAGGGAACTCAGAACCAGCACGGGACCCCCTGCACTGGTTCCCAATAGAGCCCGGCCATCCGCCCCGCCCTGGAGCTGGGGGGTGGGGAGCAGGGACCGAGAGGCCTCTGAAGCCAGAGCAGAGAGGGGCAGATTCGCCCGATGCAGACAGCTTTAAGCCTGCAGCTCCCAATAAAGCCGCCTCAGGAGCAGAGGTCTGCAGTCAAAGAGGGTGATGGGCCCGCCTGCTCATGCTCACAGCTGCAAGAGAATGGGGCTGGAGGGACCCGGGGTCCTGAGCTTTGTCCCCTGATAAGAGTCCTCAGAGATACATTAGCCCCCATGAGATCTCCCCTGACGCTGGGAAAGACTGAAGGCTGGAGGAGACGGGAACGACGGCGGATGAGATGGCTGGATGGCATCACTGACTCAGTGGACATGGACTTGAGTGAACTCCGGAAGAGACTGAAGGACAGGGGAGCCCTGGTGCGCTGCAGTCTGTGGGGCCACAAAGAATCAGACAGAACTGAGCGACAGAGTGACAAGATCTCCAGAATCCACTAATTACATTGCAAATTATCAGGTGCTTTTTAAAACAAATAATACTTATGTTTTTCTCATTCTAAGAGTATTATACTTTACCTTTAAAAAATCTGCAAAGCACAGAAAAGTTAAAGAAGGAAACAGTACCAACCAAAAGCCCAGCACCTGAGAGGTCAGCACCACTGAGAGGTCGCTGCCCCCAGCTGTGTGTGGGTTAGTCCCCGTTCACTGTCCCCATGAGCATCTTCCCACACCTTTAATTTAGATTATTCCTTGAAAACATAACCTTTCATGGCCAAATCACCCAGACATCCCACCTCTTCCCTAACTGATGCCAGTTTCAGTCCCTGCATCCTGAATGGCATCTGGATGGAACCGAAGTGCTGGGATGTTCAGGCTAGCTTTGGTTAGGATCTGGTGACTTCTCTGGAATTCTCCGAGCAGGAAGGAAAGTGGGGGTCCCAGAGGTGGCAGAGCATTACCCCCACAGCTCTTCCGGCACCCAGCTAGAAGCCTGTCTGAGGTCGAGGGGAGAGGAAGCGGACTCCACTTGCTGGCGGGCGACTGGTCCTGGAGGCCGCGGGGGCAGGACCAGGGTGCGGCATTTGGAGAAGACACTCTGGCCTGGCCTCTCCAGGGCCTGCCCTGCCTCCAGCCTCGTCTCCACCCGCCAGCCCCCTCCCATCCTCTGTCTCCGTGGAGCCCTCTGGAACTACCTACATTTTGAAAGCTCCTCACTGAGGTCTCAGTCCACCTCCTCAGATAGATGGAACCTTTCCTACCCTAGGGACTCCTGTTTCCCCAGCCCTCCTGGTAGGAGGCGTCCATCCTCCTGCCGGCGCCCCTGCCAGACCGCCCAGCACCTCCTTAGTCCCAGGAGGTGCAGGGCTGGGAAGGGTGAGAGGGGGCCTCAGGGTCCAGAGGAAGCCAGGGCAGAGACACCTGTTTTAAAGTTTGCAGCTCCTGACAAAACCCAGGAGCAGAGGCCACCAGAGGCGGTTCTGCACTCAGGTCCCTGGACCTGTGACCACAGGAGGTGGGCAGTGACACCCCATCCTCGGCCTCCTGGGGAGGAGCCTTCTCCGAGGCCTGGGGAGGGCCCCCTGAACACTTGCTCAGCACTGACACCTCCTGAACACCCTCCTGCACACCCCTTCATGCCATCTGAGGCTTCTCCTTGGGGTGAAGCCTTCCTCCGCACCCCAAGTCCTGCCGCGTCAGTGGCCAATGGCCGAGCATCGACTCCTGGCCTCATGCCTCCCCTGCATTGACCTCACATCCAAGCACCTCCCCTCCATCACGCTGACTGTCCCCCCGCCGTGGTCTCCAAGGCCCTCTGCCTTGCTGGGCATAGCTTCCAGTGCCCCCAGTGCCTCCCCCACACCCAATATGCCTGCCCCACAACCTCATCAAGCCCTCCAGGGCTTTGACCTCATCATCATGACCTTGCTATGTCCCAGGGCGACCCCAACCGTGAACTAACCACCCCAAGCAGCCCAGACCTGCACACCATCCGCTGTTGCCTTCAACCCCCTTGGCCTCGACTTTCCAGTTTCCCTTCTCCTATCTCACCTGCATCCACTCACCCGAACTTCTAGGTAAAGCCAGAGAAAATCAAATTCCAAGTCAGGGCCTGCAGCGGGCAGAACAGTGGCCCCATAGACATCCGAGCCGGACGCCCAGAACCTGAGATTGTCACCGTTCGTGGCAAAAGGGACAATGTGGTGTGATTAAATCGCAGATCCTGAGATGGGGAGATGGTCCTGGATTATCTGAGTGGACCTCCCGTAACCACAAGGGTCTACTTAAAGGCAAGAGGGCAGCAGGAGAGTCAGAGAAGGGGGATGGGACGATGGAAGCAGGTCAGGCGACGGGCTGTCTGACTCAGGTGGAGGAGACGGGGGCCCCTGGACAGAGGGAGGCCATCTGTGACTCCCAGGCTGGACCAGGGGCAGCACACCTGCGGCTGCAGAAGGCCCCGGGCGCACGATGCAGGGAGGCAGAGGACACGGCAAAAAGAGGTTGAGACCAGCTGGATGACACACACCCAAGGCCATCTCTCTGTCTCACTGAGACTTAGCTCAAAATCAGATCGACACGTTACTGAGGAAGGTGCATTGGCCCCCCACACAGGTGTGCCTCAGCCAGGGCTCCACATGAGCCCCGGCTCAGAGGGGTCTTCCTTGCTGTAACTATGTTTGGTTCTTCTTGGGACAAGTGGGCGCTGTTTCATCTGGACGAGTCAAACACGGACAACTCCAGGTGAGCTGAGCAGGGCATCTCCACCTTGAAGACTGTGGCAGGAAATGTCAGTCTTCCTCGTGGACTAGGTCACAGAGGTGGTGATGGCGCCTCCCTCCCTCCTGGGGTGCCCTCAGCACCTGGAAGCGATTGAGCCACTGGCCCAAGCCGTGCTGGGCCTGCCCCGCTGTCTTCTTATGCCCATGTCCTCTGGATCGCCTAGTGGAGTCGGTTATTTGAGCTCTGTCCCCTTCTTTCGGTCCCTCTGCCCATCCACTCAGCCATCCACCCTTCAGCAAACACTTATGAAGGCCCAGCGCTGGGCTCCATTCAGGGAGTTCTCTGAGGGAACCCAGAACGCGCACAGAAGACGGTTCTGTGTCTCTGCCCCCTGGAAGCTTACAGCCCGTCAGGGAAAGCTGACACCGGCAGTCTACAGACGATGACAGCAAACCCTCCTGAGCCCGGTGCCCAGTGTCGACATACTTGCTGGGGCTGCCATGACAGAGAGGGCTCCCCGGTGGCTCAGACAGTAGGGAGCCCGCCTGCAATGCGGGGACCTGGGTTCCACCCCTGGGTCGGGAAGAAAGACCACAGACGGGGTGACCTGAGCGACAGCACGTGCTCTCTCGCAGTTCCAGGGGCTGGAAGCCCTGCTCACAGTGCCAGCGCGGCGTGTTCTGAGACACGCTCGCCTCGTCTTCTCGTGATGTCCTCCCGTGGCCGAGAGGAAGACAGAGGAAGCTCTCCCGTCTCTCCTGGTAGCGGCGCCTGCTCAGCTCCCGAGGCCCTGCTCCGAACGCAGGAGCAGGAGTCGGCCTCGTCACCGGCATTTAAGGGGGCCTAGTTGGGTCCACAGCACCTCCCTCGGGCTGAGCTGCTGAGCTGCGTTATCTCAAACCCTGGAGGAGGGGCAGTCAGAGCGGCCAGCCTGCTGGACAGCACGCAGCTGCAGGCAGAACTCTGACCTGGGCGTGGGCGGGGCAGGGCTGGGCCAAGGGCGGCAGCCCCGGCTCCGGGAGCAGAGCAGGCCGCTGGGCACGGCCCTCAGAGCAGCGACGGACGGTCTGTCTGCAGGAGCGTTTAGGAAACGGAGGGGAGAAAGTAGATCTGCCCGCTCCCCACGGCGGCCAACCTCAAACCCGAGGCTGCGAAGCCCTCTCCCCAGGGTGCAGCTCCCTTAACCAGCCACGGGGGCTCGGACACGCTGGCCCAAGGCGCCGTAGCTTGGCACGCTGCATATTTTAGGTTGAAGGAATCTGAGACACAGCCTGCCCAGAAAGGCCTCTCTGCCCCTCCCCTGAAGCAGGCCCCAGATGCCCACGTGCCGCGTGCTCTGCTTGTCCGGGAGGGGAGGAGCGCACACCCCATGTGCAGGCCTCGCTTCCCCGCTTTCCTGCCCTTCACTTGGACCCCTCTGTCCTGCCGTGTTTTCCACTCAATCACACACAGCGACTCTAGAACGCTCAGGTGTGAACTGTGAAGAGCATTTTTCTCTGGATAAGGAAAGGGATATTACAGACAAAAAGCAGAAAGTCACTTTCTTTCTCCATATACATGTGTGTGGTTGCATTTGTTATAACGAATGTGCTCTCATTTGGGAAAAAATAAATTATTACAATAAACTATTAAAAAACACTCAAATTTGTTCCTTTGGGTCTTTTTTATGAATGCTCTGGTGCCATATAAAACTTTTATTAATCTCTATGCTTTTCTCTTGTCAACTTGTCTGCTGTTAGAGGAGCCTCAGATGAGACCTTAAAAGTGAAAGTCCAAGTCGCTCAGTCGCGTCTGACTCTTTGTGACCCCATGTTCTATTTAGTCCATGGAATTCTCCAGGCCAGTGGGAAGCCTTTCCCTTTTCCAAGGGGTTTTCCCAACCCAAGAATCGAGCCCAGGTCTCCTGCATTGCAGGTGGATTCTTTACCAGCTGAGCCACCAGGGAAGCCCAAGAATATCCCTTCTCCAGCTGACCTTCCTGACCCAGGAATTGAACTGGGGTCTCCTGCACTGCGGGCAGATTCTTTACCAACTGAGATATCAGGGAAGCCAGAGAACTTAAAAGGTAGAGGGCAAATATATGTTTACTCCTCTGAAGTCACAGTGACCTTGAGAGCTCCTCCCAGCTCCAACCATTGGTTAGGAGTTTAGGCCCTGAAACCTGGCTCCCCCATGTGCTGGGTGACCGTGGGAGAGTTACTTCATGTCTCTGAGCCTGGGGTCCTTTATCTGCAATGGTACACAGAGGCTTAGCACAGTGCCTGGTAGACTGCAAGCGCTCACTGAGGCTGAGCTATTACTATGATCAGCATCATAATTAAGTGTCTGAACTCCACGGCTAGACCCTCAAATGGTTCTCCTCACGCAGAGTCTTTTTGTAAGCTGTGTCAGCCTGAGGCAAGGATTTCAGAAGTCAAACCCCTGCCGGGCTCAGGGGTCTTCTGGCCATGCATCAGCCCCTTGGCTACCCCCAGGGAGGCTCCTGGTGACCTGAGAGAGGAGACACAGGCCTGGGAGGGTGTAGGGGCTCCAGCCTGGGCACCAGCCTGCGGCCAGGGCGGGGGGGAGGGGTGGGCATGAGGGAGGAGTCAGGATCCTCGCTTGCTGGTCCCAAACCCCAAGTGTCCTCTGCTGAATCCAGGCACCCAGCAGCCACTTAGTAGTCACCTGTGAATCAATCTACTTCTGTTCTTCTTCACTGAAGTACAGTTACTTTGTAAAGGACAATATAACCTGAAACTCCTTATTACCTGCCATTAATAGAAGGTAAACTAAAAGCCTGGCATACTACAGTTCATGGAGTTGCAAAGAGCTGGACATGACTTGGCGACGAACAAGAGCGAAACTAAACAGCAGTGATGACCGCGCTCTGGTCAGGTCCGGTGGCTTTGTTCTCCCCACACTGTTCTTCAATTTGCAAGTGTCAGAAAGTGTGAAAGACTGGCTAGCCCCCAAGGGAGCTTTCCTGCTGGACCCAGCTGGAGGGAAGGAAAGAGACTGACAAGGAGGAAGTGCAGGGGTGACCTGGAGCGGCTTGGGGTGTGGGGTTCAGGCCTAGAGCGTGCGCCCCTGGGCTGTGGGCGCCCCAGGCCCCGGGACAGAGCCCCATTCACCTGCTCCCACGCGAGGACAGGGGCCTGTGTCCTGGGTCTGCGCCCTCCGGCAGCTCACCCCTCCTGCAGCCCCAGCAGGAAGAGGCTGGCACCGTAGCGCCAGGCCTGTGCTCCTCACCCTCCCAGCTCAGGCCCCCTGAGCCGGGCTCTGAGGGTGGCAAGTCTGCAGCTGGTCTGAGACTTCTCTCCTGCCCCACCCTGGCATGCTCCTGGCCCCGGGGAGGGGAGCCAGCCCTGAAACCCAAGGAGCAGCCGTCCTGGATGAGGCGCGGGGTGCTCATTAATAGAAGCTTCCTCAGGCCTCTGACACGCCTGGGCAGCTGCTGAGCCCGTCCAGCGGCCTCGCCCACGGCCAGCCCACCCTGGCTCAGCCGGCACACTAAACTTAGCTTCCACCCTGGGCTGGAGCCACTGCCGCCGCCTCAGCCCAGCTGCCCCCGGCCCGGAAGGACACGGCAGACAGACCCCAGGCGCCCACTGCCCCGGGACCACCATGTCCCCAACCAAAACCCTGAAGGTCCGAGTGGCCCTCCTCTGCATCCTCGTGGGCATCGTGCTGGCCCTGGTGGCCGTGGTGACGGACCACTGGGCCGTGCTGAGCCCCCACGTGGAGCACCACAACGCCACCTGCGAAGCGGCCCACTTCGGCCTCTGGAGGATCTGCACGAAGCAGATCTTCGTGGGCGACAAGGAGAGGAGCTGCGGCCCCATCACCCTGCCCGGGGGTAACGTACTCGCCCCGTCGGCCCCTGTGGGAGGACGGGGCTCCAGAGGCCAGAGGCGCCTGGGCGGGCGGTGGGCCGGTGCTTGGTGCCGGCGGGGCCGGGCCGGGCTGCGGAGCGCACGCTCGGCTGTGCACTGGGGCTGGGGCTGCTCAGGGCGCAGGGGTCTGGATGGGCGGACCGGCCCCCACCAAACGCAGGCCTCAGGTGGGAGGGCCGCCTGGGGGGAGTTCATTCCAGGCTGGAGTGCGACACACTCCGCTCAGGGGTAACCGGCCCTGTGCAAAAGGGGAACGCAGGGCTCCCCCTCGTGAAGGCGGCAGGAGGAAACGCAGCGGCGTCCCTCCAGGGCGCCGGCCGAGCGCCCGCGCAGGTGGCTCGCCTGTGCCTGTGCGGCGGGGCCGCTGTGTGGAGGACTGTGTCCTGCGCCTCCTCCTGAACGGGGTCCCCGTCAGACTGGCTGTGCTTTAACGCCTGCCTCGCTCTCCTAGCGGTGCGCGGTGCACGGGAAGGCGCTGTTCGTGGGGACCCCTGGTGTGAGGGCGGCCAGCCTCTCCGCAGGCGTGGGCCCGCCACATTCTCAGTGGGCAGAGGCCTGCTGCGGAGAGAGCCGGGGCCGTGTCAGAGTCAGGGCTCCGTGCGGGCCCTGCCCACCCCCCGGAGGGCTGGGCGCTGGCAAGCCCGGCGCAGACTCCACGCCTGCCTGTACCGCAGGGCTCAGGCCCCGCAACCCAGAGTCCCCTCCAGCGTTCCTTCCAGTGTCGCCCCAAGGTGGCCGGCGCCCAGGGTGAGTGCAGGGTCCCACCTGGTTTTCAGAATTAGTCTGTTATCAGACTGGGTGCTCCTTGAACCCCGCCCTTCAAGAAAGGCACTAAGTCCCCGAAGACCTGCAGCCTCTGTGGGGGGCGGAGGAGCCCAAACCTCTCCCCTCCACCTCTCAGCTTCCTTGCTCTTCCCCCTGCTGGCCCCAGGGAAGCCCGGCCCTGCTCACTCCCACCGGACACCTGGAAGACACAGTGAGCCCCAAGCCTGAGGGCTCTCACAGGCACGGACATGTGCTCGAAGGGTATCATGTAGCCCAGATGCCCACGCCCCGCAGCCACTGCCGAGCACACCCGTAAAACAGATGCACCGCCCCGCCAGCCCTCCTGGGCAGGGCAGATTCTCCAGGGACTGCGCATGGGAACGCACTGTCACGGTCCACCTGTCCTTGGCCTTTTAAAGCCTGGTGAATTTCCGAGCAGATGAGCAGGGTGGCGAGGGGAATCTGTACAAGGAGAGACGACTGGTGGGGCGAGACCAGACCGGCCACAGGGGAAGCACCGGCTCGGCCTGGCTGCAAGCCCGAGTTGAGCCGACCTCTAGGCCACCTTCTCCTGGTTCAGAGCAAATCGCACCTTCCGAGCCTGTGAGCACTGGACGAGCTGTCCAAGTGCACCCCTGCCTTCTCCCCTCTGCTTTCTCTGCAAGGGGACACCGTCTTCCTTCCCCACCCATCCTGCCTGTGCTCTACTGGATCACTGTTTCTCGGAGGAATAGAGTTCATATGCCTTCTCTCGTTAGTTAACAACATCTACAAGTGTAGTGCCAAACATATATATTACATATGTTAACTTTGGATGACATCAGAAAAAACGACAGAGTAAGAACCTCCAAAAATTACTTTCTCCATAAAAACAGTGAGAACATTGGCTAGCATGGTCAGAATAAACTTTCTCAGAACTCTAGAAGTTAACCAGCCTTGCAGCAGTAAGCAAGTGCTCATTCAAGAGAGAGGCATGGGCCCTAGGAGAAGCAGTGAAGCCTGTGGTGTCTTAAGCTGCTATTCCAGTCCTTTCCTCCCTGACTGTATCACAGCCTCAGAAACCAACAGCCTGCCATCAGAGTGAAGCCAGCTGCCTGGAAGTTACCAGAAGGGACAGACCAGGGCTGGATCCCTTTCAAGGCCTCACTCCCAGAGTGCTGTCATTATCTGATCTGTCTGGTGGTTCCCTAGAAGTTCGCCTTTGCAAGGCTGCCTTCACTTGACCTGACTCTGAGCTCATCCAGTGGAAGCAACCTTTTACCCAGGAGGCATTTGTCAAAAACAATCGGAGACAGTTGTTTAGTATCGTAACTGCCTAAGGGAGCAGACAGTAGAGCAAACAGCAGGCTGGCCAGAGAGCTGCGGACAAGGCAGGCGGCTGTGAAAAGCTCCAGCATGTTCCTGGGAATTTAGGAGGCCACGGGGCACACTTGCACAGGGAAGACCTGAGAAGGCTTAAGTCTCACCTCTGGCTTACGTAGAGCTGTGCGAAGAGAGAGAGAGAAAGAGAGAAGGAGGGAGACAGTATGAGGAAGGGAGAGAGAGAGATGGAGAAAGAGAGGGCAGGGGAGTGGGGAGGAGAAGGGGAGAAAGAGGCTAAGGCAGCGGCTTCGCGGAGTGCTCCTTAGCACGGAGCTCCTTAGCAAAGCCTGGGAGGGGCATGGCTTCCAAGCATTCTAGGAAATGTCTGTGAGCTGACCACCGACTAACTGAGCAGAGATTTCCGTGGCCATACCTGAACACAGACTTCACATATTTAATTCAGAAATGAACTTTAACAAGCAACCATAACAAGCAGCCACAGAAACAAACCCTGGGGAAGAGTGGCTATCTAATTTCCAAAGTTACATTGTTTAAAATGTCAAGTTTTTAAATTTAAAAAGATTACAAGACACGAAGGGGCTGCGGTCTCCAATGGGCATCCACAGGGCCCTGCAGCGGTGCTTCCCCTGGTTCAGCATAGGGGACCCCAGTCATCCTCAACTGCTGAGTCAGGAGAGGTGATGGGCGGGAGGGCCCATCTGCTTGCCCGAAGACCTGCCATGGAGGAAGGGAACTGGGACCTCCAGACACCCAGAGCGGGAGCCCCCCAGCCACCCTGTGAGAGCGCTTAGTAGGGGGGTGCCTGTACTTGTCCCCGCACAATCTGCAGACTGGCTTCCCCAGAGGCTGCTGCTGGTCTGGGGGTGCTAACACCCCAACCGCCACCTGAGCACGAGAACCTTTGGCAACATGCGCACGCCGACCTTCTGTCCAGGCCACTCATGCTGAAGGCTCCTAACTCAGGGTCTGCAAACTGTCGGCGAGGCACCCAATTGTGAGAGACACTTGAAGTCAGTCAGAGCGTTTTCAAAAGCAACCAATGTTGGCCCTTAAAGAACGAGACAGAAATTATTCCTCTGTCCAGAAGGGGACTCTGAGGGACCCGTCAGCTTGCGCGAGCCATTAGAGCAGGGCTGCCACAGCCGATGGCCGGACACACGCAAGGGAGTCCCTTACGCTTGGGAGCAGCAGCAGAAGCTCCTGACGCCACCAGCCGCAGCCACACTCCCCAGGTAACTCAGCTCTAACGGAGAGCGATTTAAATATAGAAGCTCAAGAAAAGGCTGTTTACTTCATGGAACATTTGCTGCCGCTAAACCAGGCTCCATCTCCTGGGGCCATTCTCTTCCTCCACTGCAGAGCAGCAGCAACCCTGACACTGGGGGGTCAGGGGCCAGAGATTTCAGTGGGAGATGATCATCTCAGGCAGACGGAAGCCTGGACCCCAGTGAAAGCAGCAGGCTTTTTTCTAAAAGAAACGAGGCACCAAACACCCGGCGAACATTAGACTGGCCTGAAGATTAAAACAAAATGCAGGCGCAAAGCAGACGCGTCTGAGCCCAGAGCAGAGAGCTTCCCGCTGAGGCTCAAGGAGACACAGGAGAAACGAGCCCGCACAGCACCTCGCACAAGTAAAGAGCAGCATGGTCTAGTTTTTTAAGAAACAAACTAGTATAAAATAGCCCGTTCATCTACTTCCTAAATCAGCAGTAAAGAACATTAAACTATGCAATAAGCAATAGCCTTTTAATTTTACGGTATATCTAGTTGTAAGAGAGATTAAAAGGGAAAAATGGAAGAGACATTACATTGAAAATCAGTGTGAATTTCTTTGTTCTGAGTTCCTCCTCTACTGCTGCTGCTGCTAAGTCACTTCAGTCGTGTCCGACTCTGTGCGACCCCATAGACAGCAGCCCACCAGGCTCCCCCGTCCCTGGGATTCTCCAGGCAAAAACACTGGAGTGGGTTGCCATTTCCTTCTCCAGTGCATGAAAGTGAAAAGGGAAAGTGAAGTTGTTCAGTCGTGCCCGACTCTTAGCAACCCCATGGACTTCAGCCTACCAGGCTCCTCTCTCCATGGGATTTTCCAGGCAAGAGTACTGGAGTGGGGTGCCATTGCCTTCTCTGGAGTTCCTCCTCTGCCCCCTACCAAATCCAGATTTTTGGGCCCTGCGGCTAACACACGTTTTCCATGGCTTTCCCGGTGCTAATCAAGTGGGCCAAGCAGCTCACCTAGGAGGTCTCAGCTGTGCTGCCTCTGTGGTCACAGGTGTGGAGGGCCTACGTGGCCCTTTATCCAAGTCCACACAATGACCCACTCAGCAAAGCCCTTCAGGCAGCATTTTAAGGGGCTTGGAGACAGGTTTCTAAACCTGGCTGAACATCAGAATCTCCTGGAAAGTTCTTGAAAAAGACTTTGTTTCCCAGGTCACACCCAGGGCCTCAGGATGGGCCTGGATGCTGACTGGAAACCAGCCCTGGGTTGTATGTGATCCTGGGTCTGGCAACCCCAGCGCCTCTGGCATCTGAGGGCTGGTGGTTCTGTGCACTGCAGGGTGTTCGGCACAACCCAGGCCACCACCCACCAGGTGCCAGTAGCTGTCTGCCCAGCTGGGACACAGAAATGTCTCCAGACACTGCCCAGGGTCCCCCAGGGGCAGAATCAGCCCCAGCTGAGGACCACTGTCTGGCCCTGATTGACCGTGTCCCGCCGTCCCGAACAGATGTGAACTCTAGGCTTCAGTTACCCCATCTGCCAAATGGGCTCAGTAGCCAGTGCTCTGCGCCTGGACTGAGTCAGCCTCAGCTCCCTGAAGATCCTCAGGCTCTTATGCAGCCCATTTCCCACCAAACTTTTGGTCTAAGGGTGGAAGAAAGATGCTTGTTTTGGCCGAGTCAGGGTCTGGAGAGCAGAGAGCAGGCCAGAAGCCCCGGGCCGGGGGGCGGCGGGGGAGGCGGGGGACTGGCCCGCCCCCTCCTTGCCAGCTCCCGCCCCACCTGCAGCCCTGTCTCTCAACTGTCTCCTCTGCAGAGAAAAACTGTTCCTACTTCAGGCACTTTAACCCAGGCGAGAGCTCGGAGATCTTCGAAGTCACTACTCAGAAAGGTGAGCCTGGGCGGAAGGTAGGGAGGGGGAGGAAAAGCGGAGTCTACCACTCCCTGCTGAGCCAGAAAATCCCTGGCATGAAAGCCCCAGCCTCCTGCTTGATGACAAGTAGCCCCTCCTGAAGTTTGTCAGCGGCAGCCGGGCCAACCTCTGCACCCAGAAACGGCAGCGCCCACCTCCAGGTGCCTCAGGTCTCTGCATCGGGGCTCCCACGCACACACACGCATGCCTAGGTACACCTATGCATATATATGCACACACGCAAGCCCAGACACACATGCACACACACACACCCAGACACACATGCACATACACATACGCTGACACACACATGCACACCCAGACACACACGCACACCCAGACACACATGCACATACACACACGCCGACACATGCACACCCAGACACACATGCACACCCAGAAACATATGCACACACACAGACACACACACATGCACACACATGCACACCCACAGATGCACATATGCACACACATGCGCACGCGCACACACACCCAGACACACATGCAGACACACATGCACACCCAGACACACACGCATGCACACAGACACACACACATACACACATCCAGACACACATGCACACACACACTGACACACACATGCACACCCAGACACACACACGCACCCAAACACACATGCACGCACATACTGACAACACACATGCACACACATGTACACCCAGACACAGATGCACACACACATGCACGCACACACATGCATGCACACACACATACACATGCAGACACACACATCCAGACACACATGCACACACACACACTGACACACACATGCACACCCAGACACACACACACCCAGACACACACACACCCAGACACAGATGCACACATGCACACACGCTCACACACATGCACACAGACGCACACACATGCACACCCAGGCACACACTGGCACACGCATACAGATCCTCTCAGGCACCGAGCTCTGTAACAAGCCGCACTCTGTCATCCTTCCAGAGGCTGCTTGTCAGTCCCAGGACAGACCACCCTGAGCCTGGGTGTCACCTTCAGCCCTGACTCTGGGAGGGAGGTTTCGGCTCCAGGCAGGTCTCCAGCCACAAATCTCCCACCACCTTCTGAGGCCTGTGCCCTGGAAGGAGGACCTTCATTTTGGTGCCTGGATGACCTGGAGAAGGAATTAGGTCGTATGGACATCCTGGCCCCATCCTTTACTCATGTGCCACTCGGAAGGAATGATTTCGTCTCTGGCCCTCAGTGTTCTCACCTGGGAAACGGGGACGACAGAATGCAGAGCAGTCGCTAACCTGGGGGGCAGGCACAACAAGTGAGTGGACACCAATCCCCTCCTGAGGCCCTGGCATCCCCACACTCTTGTGCCTCAGAGTACAGCATCTCAGCCGCCGCCATCACCATCTTCAGCCTGGGCTTCATCATCGTGGGCACCCTCTGCGCGCTCCTGTCCTTCCGGAAGAAGCGGGACTACCTGTTGAGGCCGGCCTCTATGTTCTACATCTTCGCAGGTAGGGTAGGATGGGGCTCCCATGGGTGCGGGGCCGAGGGATGCTCCTGTCCCTCTCCCCAGCCCACCAGGGTGGGGGCTGGGTTTGGAGAGGGCCCGGCTCCACGCCCCTGCTCCCCATGCCCCCC
>SJYG01000581.1:368761-395641 GCA_006410535.1 Litocranius walleri | reverse complement strand
CACCCCCGCACCCCCCACCCCAGGTCTGGCCCCCAAAGCCCGCAGCCTGAGCCCGGCTGTGCCTGCAGGCCTCTGCCTCTCAGTGTCAGCGGAGGTCACGCGGCAGTCGGTGCAGCGCATGGTCGACAGCGAGCACACGGCCTGGATCGCACACTCACTCGCCTGGTCCTTCGTCTGCGCCTGCGTCTCTGCAGCTCTGCTCCTGGTCGGTGGCCTCGCGCTGCTGCTCCTCGCACTGCCACGGATGCCCCGCGACCCCTGGGAATCCTGCATGGACGCCGAGCCAGAGCACTAGTCCTGGGCCCGGGTGCGGGGCCGCCGTGGGAGGCTGAGCCTGGGATGGGCCGGAGGTGGCGGCGTGACTTCTCCGCGTCCCCACTGTGCGGCGCTTCTCCAGGGCCAGCCAGTGACACATGGCGCTTCTCCGGGGCTGGCCAGTGGACACGCGGCGTGGCCCGCCCGGCCAGTGGACTCGGCCCAGGCGGCCAGGAGGGGCGGTGCTGGGGTCCTCGGGGATCCTCGACCGGCCTCCCCAAGGTTCCTTGACAGCGATTTAAAATAAAAGCTCTTTGAAACATGCCTTTCCTTGGCCTTGAATAGAGATTGCTTGGGTTCCTGACCACACAGCCCAAGGGCCCCCTTGACCCAGAGGAGACATGAAGGCATAGGCCCCGGGGATGGTGAGGACTTCTGTGGAAACACGGGGACAGAGGGTCTCTTTACTGGCGAGACTTAGAGGCTCTGAATTACACTTTCTAACTCTGGGCCCTGGGTTGTCTTCAGGAGAAACCAAAGGCCACCTGAATTGGCAAGAGTGTGAAAAACAAGGAGCGTTATTTCCAGAGCTCCCAGTGCCAGAGGCATCCCAGTGCTGACCCAGGGCTCCAGCCGCCTAGGCACGAGGGTCTGGTTTCAGACGCTGGATTTTTGTGGCAGAGAATTAGGGAGCCGGGCTTAGGAGCTAGACGCGAAGGGCCACCTGGAGTGTCACCACTTACACTCTTCTGCCTTTGAATCCCCTGCATTCAGCCAGCCCTTGGGGATGGAAAGCCAGACTGGTGAGCAGAAAGGACCCCGTTCCCCCTACCTTGATCTGTTCCAGAGGCTGTGGCCAGCCCCTTTTGCAGGGACGGGTCAGCAAACTACCAGCTGAGGGTCAATCTGGGGCCTGTCTCTTGCTAAGAATGGTTTTTATAGTTTTAAATGGTTAAGAAACATCAAAGAGGAAAAAGATTTCATGATGTGAAAATTTCATGAAATTCAGATTTCAGTGTCCATAAATAAAGTTTTACCAGAATTACCAGAGACAAAGCCACAGGTATCGTGGTCAGAGCAGATTTTAATCAGTACTGCACTACTGCAGCAGGAACAGAGCTCCAACTGTGTGCCCAGAGGTGATCGGGAGTTTTCTAGGGTGGGTAGGCTCTGTAGAGTTAGAGAAGCAAAGGGCTGCCCAGGGGTGGAAGAGGGTGGGCCTGGGAACCCATCTGGGTAGGCTAACAGGAGGTGATCCAGTTAGGTGCCGACCCTCACACAGAAGCTGGGAGACCAGGGCCTATGGCAGGTTTTGGCTGGAAAACAGCAGAGTCTTTAGGCAGCCTTGGATTTTCTCAGGCAGACAGTTTAAGGGGGGCTGGGGTCATCCTAAGGATGTGGCCTTGAACGGTTAGAAACTATGTTAGTGTTTGTTTGCATCTTTTGAGGCCAATGGTGAGTGCAGAGACGGCTGGGGGCGCCGAGCTGGAGTCTGGTCCCTGAGACTCTGGTTTCCACTGGACTCTAGTTCCCACTGGACTGGTATGACGTGAACAGTCGTCAAACACTGAGGTTCCATAACGTGTCCACTTTCTTAACTTTTAAAGATCAGATCCCACGAGGTAAGGGAGGTGGCAGAGCCAGGACTAGCAACTCAGTCAGATAAATAACATTTAAGTGTGAGATCTTTTTTAAAATGTAGTAAAATATACACAGCCTGAAATTTACCATCTTAATTATTTCTCCGCGTCCAGCTCCGCCATGTTGCCCGCTGTCCATAACTCTTTCAGTTCAGTCCAGTCGCTCAGTCGTGTCTCTTTGCATGGAAGAGGGTGGGCCTGGGAACCCATCTGGGTAGGCTAACAGGAGGTGATCCAGTTAGGTGCCGACCCTCACACAGAAGCTGGGAGACCAGGGCCTATGGCAGGTTTTGGCTGGAAAACAGCAGAGTCTTTAGGCAGCCTTGGATTTTCTCAGGCAGACAGTTTAAGGGGGGCTGGGGTCATCCTAAGGATGTGGCCTTGAACGGTTAGAAACTATGTTAGTGTTTGTTTGCATCTTTTGAGGCCAATGGTGAGTGCAGAGACGGCTGGGGGCGCCGAGCTGGAGTCTGGTCCCTGAGACTCTGGTTTCCACTGGACTCTAGTTCCCACTGGACTGGTATGACGTGAACAGTCGTCAAACACTGAGGTTCCATAACGTGTCCACTTTCTTAACTTTTAAAGATCAGATCCCACGAGGTAAGGGAGGTGGCAGAGCCAGGACTAGCAACTCAGTCAGATAAATAACATTTAAGTGTGAGATCTTTTTTAAAATGTAGTAAAATATACACAGCCTGAAATTTACCATCTTAATTATTTCTCCGCGTCCAGCTCCGCCATGTTGCCCGCTGTCCATAACTCTTTCAGTTCAGTCCAGTCGCTCAGTCGTGTCTCTTTGCAACCCCATGAATCGCAGCACGCCAGGCCTCCCTGTCCATCACCATCTCCCAGAGTTCGCTCAGACTCACGTCCATCGAGTCTGTGATGCCATCCAGCCATCTCATCCTCGGTCGTCCCCTTCTCCTCCTGCCCCCAATCCCTCCCAGCATCAGAGTCTTTTCCAATGAGTCAGCTCTTCGCATGAGGGGGCCAAAGTACTGGAGTTTCAGCTTCAGCATCATTCCTTCCAAAGAAATCCCAGGGTTGATCTTCAGAATGGACTGGTCGGATCTCCTTGCAGTCCAAGGGACTCTCAAGAGTCTTCTCCAACACCACAGTTCAAAAGCATCTATTCTTCGGCACTCAGCCTTCTTCACGGTCCAACTCTCACATCCATACATGACCACTGGAAAAACCATAGCCTTGACTAGACGGACCTTAGTCGGCAAAGTAATGTCTCTGCTTTTGAAACAGAAGCTCTGCCCCCTTTAAACGACTCCCTGTCCCCCACCCCTCCACTATACACTTTCTGTCTTTGTGAACTTGACTGTTCAGGTGCCTCATACGAGTGAGAGCAAAGTATTTGCTCCTCCATGTCTGCCTCACATCATTAATTAGCACTAGTTTGTCTTCTTGGGGCTTTGCTCCTGATGAGTTTCTGGCCTGAATGTGAAAGCCCAGCCTCCTGGAGATGCTTGCCGATTTGGCTTTAAGCCTGCTTGTGTCTTCGCCCACAGAGCAGTCCTGGTAGAACAGAGAAACAGAGGTCGGGGGGAGGTGTTTGCAGCCGCAGTCTGAGGTCCTCAGCTCTGAGCTTCAGGAGCTCAGACCACCACCCAGGTCACTGATGTAAACAGCTCGCCCCGCCCCGCCCACCCAGGGACAGTGGGAAGCTCCTCCATGCCGCGTGTTCAACCAAGGGGTGACCCAGCATGTGCCTCATGGGCTGAGCGACGTCCGGATAAACAGGGATACAGTCCGGATACGTCCCAGAGGCAGGGAGGTGGCAACGTACAACTCGCTGCACCTAATGGGAAGGAAAAATAGAAAAGGAGCCGACGCCAAGGCTGCCCCCACCTCAGCGAGAGGTGGCCCCCAGTCACTGAGACCAGGAGGTCCTACCTGCCAGCTCCAGAAATCCAGGTGTGAGCCCTTAGCAGAGAGACCAGTTCCCGGAACACAGAGCCACGCTCTGTGGGTGTCGCAGAAGTGAAGTGACCTCTGCAGAGCGCTGGGACGCCTGGCTGGAAGAAGCGTCGTTTTCCTCCCACCTTCTCCAAAGAGTTGGACGGCGTCTCAAGCCCGAAGCGGCGGTCTGCGGGGTGCGGACAGGCTCACGCTAGACCGTGGCCCCAGGACGGCACAAGCTCGGGGAGACACACTTCGGTCTGGTCCTTTCTTCGTCCTGGGCCCACTTACAGCCCCAGGTGGAAAGCCTAAAATGACATTTCCATTGCTTTTCTTACGGATGGCCAGGGAAGGTTGGAGAGAGGAGGCGGTGGGTGATGAAGGTAAACAAACGAGCTGCAGGGGAGAGGAGGCACTCTGCTCGCTGACCCGTCTCAGCGTCCCACCTCACAGCTCCCTCTTGAAAGGACCTCTGCTCACACTGCGTCCATCCGGACCATCCAAGCTAAGCCCCCTGCTACCCGCCCCCCCACACCCCGCTCCCTGTCACACCGAGGCCCTTGGCTCAGTCATGTGTGCAGCGTCCCTTCTCCATACAAAGTATGGTTTCCCTGGTCAGGATGTGGACGTCTTTGGGGACTGTTGTCCTGTCTCATCCCCTGACTACAGCATATGTGCTGAGCCAGGACAGGACCTGCTTCAAAACCAGGGATGAGTTATGGACCTACCCCTCATGACCTAGAGTCCAATATAGTCAGTGACTTTAAAATAAAGCCAAGTACTATGTAATTTAGGTTCCTTGGCCGCAGGTGGTCTGTCCCCTTTCAGAAGCTGCTGGAGTCCTCCTTACTCCAGGACCCAGTGTGGACATGCCTCTAACCCCTCTTTGCAAAATCCATGCTTTCCTCCTGTGTGCCCTTGACAATGGGCTCATATTCCCAGTTCCTACCCTGTTCTGAGTGGTTCCCTGCACCTGCCTTGCTTGGTAACATTTTCCTGAGTCACCTTGGCAGCTAGAACCTTCCCCACCCAGTCAAACGCTCCTCACAGGACCCCCGGGGTGCACCGGCATGTCAGACAGGCGTGTCAGCTAGAAGAGAGCAGGGAGGAGAGCGTAGGGACGCCCCAGAGAAGCGGCAGGGCATGCAGGGAGAGGCCCGCCAGAGCTCACGGGGGCCTGGGCCAGGCCCACGGGGCCCTCTAGCCCTGCGGCTCGCCCTGTGCCAGGCCCGGGCCCCTGCATCCGCCACAGCGGAGCTCGCGGCTGCGGGCCCGGATGAGATGGGTTTTCTCAGCTGGAACACATCAGCCGGCAGCCTTTAAGAACAGACAGGTTTCTGCTGAACACCTGAAACGACACAGCTTCAATTAAAAGCAAAAAAGGAACAGATAGATTTCTATAAGGCCTTTGCTGGATGATTCAAAACTACCTTTAATGATGCTAGAGCACAATTTTTTTTCAAAATGCTGTCTCTTCCACTCTTTAGCACAACCAACAGGAACGATCTAGGTCTTAGAAGGTCTATAGCAGGGTCCCCAACCTCCGGGACCCAGTGCCTGATGATCCGAGATGGAGTCAACATAAATAATAATGAAGTGCGCAATATACGTGATCGTTCAGAAGCCGCCCTCCCTCCGCCCAGTCCTTGGAGGCCAAAAAAGGCCTGTGGTGCCCAAAAGGTTGGGAGCCGCTGGCCTGCTGGGCTGCCGGGAGGACAGCTGGTCTGTCAGTAAAGCCTGGCTGCTTACATGCCTTTCAGCAGTTCCGTTACTCTGGTCCCGCTCGCTTTATGCCCAATCGCCAAGTTAAAAGAGGACACTCAGCCAAGAGTCTCCACTTCTGCTCAGTTTGTAGAAACACGTGCCTGTCTGGATTCCAAGCCGACAGACCTAACAGTAGGTGTGTTTGAAGAGGAGGCCCAGGGACAAGCCACCGACCACCGGACCCCAGGGCCTTCCCTTTGGCTTCTGCTCAAGTCTAGAGGGCTTGTCAGAGATGCCTCAGATTATATTTCTGTCCAACTAGTGCGCAACACAGCAAACAAACCCATTCTCCTCTGGTTTGTCTGCAGGGGAGCCCAGAGGGCAAGCCACATGACCAGCCAGCCAAGCCCACCTAACAGAGCCTTGGCTGGTTCACTCCATCGTCACACTAGCGTCCTCTCTCCTCAGGAATTAGCCCCACGGTCTCTCAAAACAAAGGTTTAAATCAGTTTGCAGAGCATCTGCTTTAATGAGCTAAGAGTGGGCTAACACCACAGACTCGGCAAGTTGCAGCTCCCGTTCTACTCAGTCACCTCCCTCAGTGGACTTAAAATCCACCAGAGCTTCAGACCAAGGGGAATTTCATCACTGTCCCAAAAGTCTGTATGGTAGGTTTAAGCCTACAGACCAGGAGATGCTAAAGTAGGCAGAATCCATCAAAGTTGACGTAACCATGGTGAAGCTGTGAGATCAAGGGTTCCAACAGCGACACCTGGGAAGACACAACACACTGGTGGCTGTTAAAGCTGGGCCGTTGCTGGGGGAGCGGAGCAGAGTGGGCAGGGATGGGGCTGTGCCCCGGGCCGCGGCTGCCAGCAGCAGTCGGCTCTGGCTGCACCGCACTGGCCAAGGGCATCCGTAGGGAGGGGAGAGGGTCCTCACGCTCTTCTCTGAATCCACCCCTCCGAGCTGCTTCGGCTGGCATTTCAGGGTGTGCTCTGTAGAAGGTGCAGAGCCTACGCTGTAGGTCTGGGGCCTCGGGACCTGACCTGTCACCCAGAAGCTCACCAGCTCCCAACTCGAACACAAAAACTGTGGTAACTCAAGTATAAGGCCCTTAGAGGAGAAGGGAGCTAATTCCAGCTGGGGAGTGAGGGAGGTGAATTTACCAGCTCAGAGGTTAAAGCGTCTGCTTGGAATGCAGACCAGGGTTCAATCCCTGGGTCGGGAAGATCCCTTGGAGAAGGAAATGACAACCCACTCTAGTACTCTTGCCTGGGGAATTCCATGGAGGGAGGAGCCTGGTAGGCTATAGTCCATGGGGTCACAAAGAGTCAGATACGACTGAGTGACTTCACTTTCACTTTTCACTTTCACTTTGAGTAACAAGTAGCATTCCCTAGAGCAAGCCTGGGTGTCTTGGTGCTAAATGAAAGGTGTGCTCCAAACTGAGCTGAGAAGCAAGGAAGGGTGAGGGTTCATCTAGGGAAGGAAGGGGAAGCAGTCTGACTTAGGGGTCTGTGTGCAGTGCTCGAGAGTCCAACTAAGAAGTTGAAGGTGTGACAGGAAACCACGGAGGGCTTCCCCCTAAGAGTGGCACCATCAGAGAAAGGTAAGTCAGCTGCAGTTGGTAGGGTGAACTGGAACTGAGGCCATGTGATCAAGATGGGTCCTCACATCGGAAGAGAGGGTCTTCATCCTTGTGGGAAGTGGTTTGTTAGGACAACACCGCTGTATGTGTTGGGCGTCAGAGCCCATTACAGACCCTGCCTCAGCTCCAAGGCACAGAAGTGTCGGCGCGTTCGGTTAACCAAGCTCCATTTCAGCGCTCCCCCCAAAGCCGACTCTCCATTCTTCAGCTCAACCCACGCTCCATAATGATCCCGCCTTGCAGTTTTGATGAAATCACATTCTACTTTTATGCTCAGAAAAGTGCTTCAAAGAGCACCAGTAATGCACAGGAATTAACACCTGAGAGAGTCTTATTTGCATGTTTCCCAGTGAAAACTGGTCTTGGTCACTTCCTCTAGGGCAGATGGCAGCCCAAGGGCTCCTTCATAGCCATTTGATTTATATGGAAAGAAGTGTGTTTCTTTGCAAAACCCAGAAATGATTTATGTCGGATCAGATCAACTCAAAGAAAGCAGGAAACGCATCTTGAATATGACTCACTGCGCTAAGAATTGTAACTTGTCCTTAAGAGAGGCCGACTGTCCCAGCTCCCCATATTTGCAAACCTGAAGCATAGTATACTCGAGTTTGATTCATGGTGCCACATTAATGGGAGGTTAAAATAAGACCACCAGGGCACACAAAGCCTCTGTGACTGGCTAATGCTTCTAGAAGTCATATCATGGCACATGCGAAGAATTATTTCCCCAACGAAAACGAGACCGTGATGCAGGACAACTTTGTGCCCAGCCAGCATTTGGAGGGGAGGGGAGGGGAGGGAGTGTGATTAATGCTTGGCACACCCCCTAATATGCTGATGTTGACTAGGTTTACAATGTCTGAAATAAACTCCGGGTTGCACAAGCCCAGCATCAGTAAGGGGCTTGCTAAGAGCAATTCGCGACTGTCTCCTCTCTCAGTTCAGCCGTGTCTCTTTTCGACTCTGGATTGCATCCCACCAGGCTCCTCTGTGCACGGGAGTCTCCAGGCAAGAACCCTGGAGTGGGTTGCCATTTCCTCCTCCAGGGGATCTTCTTGAGCCAGGGATCAAACTTACATCTCCTGCATTGGCAGGAGGATTCTTTACCACTGAGCCATCTGGGTTACTTTTTTAATTTGAAAAGGGCTTTCAAATTTAAACTTTCAGGTAACTAACAACTGAAGCCTTCAGGCCTTTACTACTGCTGAAGTCTAGAGATTTAAGTTGCAAATTTCTGAAAACTAGAGTCACAGTTTCACAAACTAGTATTTAGGGCTGTTACTTTAGCTGGTCTTACTGATCAATATCATGAATAAAATCGAAGTGCTGTGCTTGACTTCTGACAGACCTTTGATCTTGAAAGGAAGCAGAGGATAGTGTTTCACAGATAAACAAACAGATCTCCAAATTATTAAAAAGGCATTTTATTATAAATACATTTTAGTTGTAGCAGTAAAATACATTTTGTGTTACCATGAATCTTTTAAAACAAAAGAATTTCACTGAGACAATGATCACAATGTAGGAATTATAGAACTCCGAACTGAAACCTTGTTCTAAGGAACCAATGTGGCCAAACTAATTCCAAAACTAAGTTATAAAAGAAAATGACAAAGAAGAGACGGAAATAAAAACCCTAGAGAGTGGCTTTGGGGTTATTTTATGGTACAAAGTCATTTTTACTTTTAAGGATAAACTCTTTAGGCATTAGAATTCTCAGATGAGGTATCATTAACCACAAAGAAAAAAATTATAATTTTGCCATAAATTATTAGATAGATGGCTGTACAGCTGGTACTTTTTGAAGAGACGGAAACGGATGGAATCAGTTTTATGTAACCTTCCTTTGGAAGGCTTGCGAAACTAAGACTCTGTATGAATTTGCTAAATGACTGTATGAAGCTAGCTGAATAAGTTTAGATAAGAACTGTATTCTTGAAGCATTAAAAAAAAAAAACAAACCACTGTGTCACTAATGAAGCCTTCAATAAAATGCAAAATCCATTACCTTTATAATTTAGAGGAGAGGTATTTTATTCACCCTATTTACCTAGGATATAACTACCACATTTAACCAGTACCTTCATGGGTTTCAAAGAATCAGACTGGATGACTGGCACAGAAAGCGGATACAGTACTTGTCATACACACGGGTTATGAGAAGCTGGCATGGTCTGGATACATGGAAATCTGACCCGTCCTCTGTGGGGGATGGGGGCTGAGAAACATTCTCAGGTGTAGCTGACCTGTCAGGACTCCAACCTGGACAGAGCCCCTGACCAAATGAACAACAGAGAGAGGTCTCTGCATCCACGGCATCGTGCAAAGCAGAGGATAAACTGAAGCTCTCTGTGAGCTGCAGCTGAACACAGCAACCTGTGCTGAATATATGAACAGTCCCACCAAAGACCATCAAGCCTTTCAAGGAGGAAGTGCTGTGTTTTAAGAATTCCAAAGCTGTGTGTTCTAGGTTGCTTATCATATGGTCTACATCTAAGTCATTCTATAATCTATTACCTTAAAAATAATTTTTTCTCTCTTTCTAGTCTCAGTAAATTCAAAGCCAAACAAAAAACCAGAGGCAGAGACCAATACCTCCCAAGCTGCACTCCAGGGGGAATATTAATGACAATAACACACACATTTTGAAATATCCACAGACCTGTAGTTTTATCATATCATAGGCAGTTTCTCTCAGAAATAACTTCCTCATACATGTGCACCAATAGCTTATGAATAACTCATGCTGTGTAGGTGGTGGATTCCTCTAGACTGTTTCTTGCAAACATATATACATTTTTTTAAAGGCAGCAAAGAAATCAGAGACAATTGTCAATTTTCTTCCCTAAACAATACTGCAGGCTCCCCTAACACCTATTGACAAAGAATCCAAAATAAGTTTAACCTGAGAAACACATAATTTGAAAAGCAAACCCTTTGCCTTCACCTCTCACATCCCCCAAAACATGAAAACCACAGAGACATCATTTGGGGATTATCTATTATTTTCCAGGCTCAACGTCACTGCCTTCTTAGTCTGGGGCCTCTGATACTTAGGGCCTCCATAAATGCAAAGGGCATTCCTGTGCCAGGCCGATGGCTTCCTACCACAATGCTCATCTCTGTGTGCGGAGCATCAAGACTGACTCTAAGCTCTCCAAACAAATGCTCGGCTTCTAGACAAAAGCCCAGGCTGCAGTGTACAGGAAACCAAACTAACCCTAGAAATGAGAGCACTCCTACCCCGACTTGGACAAGCAGCACAGGCCTCAAGGGCGAGTGCTGGTGGGGAGAGGCGGTGGCCCCCACCCAGAGGGCTCTTGGCTCCAGAGGTCTTTGTCCATGAATGTCCTGAATTATAAAAATGTCTCAAGAGATCAGTTTTGCACACTGAATAAATACATGCATGATTAAAGACCCTCGGACTTTCTCTAGACCAGTGGTTCTCAAGCCTGAGCCTTGTCTGAATCTGTCTGGAAATGCAGACAGCCAGGCCCCAGCCTGGAGTCAGAGATGGCAGGAGTGGGTCCAGCAACCTGGACTTGACAAGGCTCCTGGACAATTCTGACACAGGCACTCAACTCTGAGATCCACTGCTCTGTCCTACTCAGTCAGACAGGACAGATGTGTAAACAGATACTCTTTCTAGTCTGTGTGGAAACCTATGGAATGCACCCCCTTCTCCTCTACTGCTCAGACATCAAAAAAAAAAAAAAAGCTAATGACAAAATTTCTTTCAAAAAATCAAAAAAAAATTGATATTGGTTTCCTCTCCTATACATAGTTCTAAGGCAGGCAGTCACATGCTAGTATGCAAAATAAAATACAAAAGACACCTTATATGAGGTGTAGAAACAGCTAAAAGTCTCCCAAAGAATATAATGAAAAGTCCATAATATTGTTTAATGAACTTATAGTTATATAAAACTTACTATGCTTAATATTTGTATCAAAATAAAATCTGTTGAACAAATTGCAAATAAAGTCTGGTCTAATACCTTACTGAAACTATAAGCATATGAATGTCTCTGGGTTTTCTCAACACTCCAGTTTTAGAAGCTTTAGACTAACACTGTAAAACTGAGTTTAGAATTTAACCACAGTTCACGTTACTGAGTCTAGATTCTTCTGTTATGTACCTCCTTTCAAAGAAATTTAGAAACTCCTGTGACTATTTCCTTAACATTTATTCCAAGGTAGATTATTTTCAAACACTTCAAAAAATTTAAATACATTAAAATTTTTGTAATTGTTTAATCTGATATTCTAATTTAAAGGAATAACAATGCCATTTCCTGAATGTGTTTTATAAAAATGTTAGGAAGATTCATTCCTTGTAACAGTGGTCTTGAAACTGCTTATTAAACAGGTATGAAAGCAGTTAAGTGTGAATTTAGCAGCCTGACAGTGAAATCTCAGCACATAAATATCCAACCTCAAGCAGAGGGAGAATGTGAGAAGCCTAACACAGGGGGCACCTTGCAGGCTGAAATGCCGCTGCTTCCTGATGTCTTTCTAGTATGTGATGGACATCACTAAGTGATATTCTGAACAAGAAATCATGGTTAGAACATTATCCGTTATTTCTAAGTGCTAAATAGTTGTGGATCAGGTGGCAAAGAGTGGAGCAAACCATCAGATCCACTCAAACATTTAAGATTAAGGAACACATAGGGTCATGCTAGAAATTGAGGGTTCTCCTACCTTAAAGGGATGATTAGCAAGAAACACGTCTGGTAAATCTTACAAAAAACAAATTACTACCTTTGTGGAGCTAGAAGAAAAACCAGATAGCCTAAGTAACATTTACGGTAGCAATTTGTATCTTTCAATATATTTATTTAAAGTTTTAATCTTGTATTTTTATAGGCTTTTTCTGGATTCTCTTTTTAAGAACAACTCCAGTTTGAAAAAAAAATGCTATCTAAGGATAACAGGTGTCTCTTCTTAAAATGGTGATTTCCATAAATTTAATCATCTTCATGACAGTAGTTGAAATCTAAAATTTGTCTTGAAACTGGTTTTCACACCCTAGCTCTTAGGAAAAGTGGCTCTCTCTAGTCAATGTGGCTAGAGATGAATTCTTACCTGTTTACAGCTTTGCTCTCAGATGTGTACACATGGATAATACGAAACATGTAAAATCAACTACACAAGAGCAAGATGACACTATGTGCTAATTATTTCAAGTTAGGAAATTCGGTTAACTTTCTCAGCAATTCCAATGCCTCCATAAACATGGAAACCATTTTCACAAATAGGTCTTGGAGACTGCTATGTTTAATTAGGTAATGCTTATTCAGTGGGAATTCTGCTGATTTTACTTATTCTGAAATTCTTTGAACCAAAGAGACCAATTGATGTTTACATCAAACCCAAACTTATTCTAGAATCTTTGATGAATAAAGCCACACAAGGCAGTTTGTTACTTCACACATACAATGACCCGGATAGAAAGAAAGCCTACCTGTCTGAGGAAAGGAAAATGAAGGTTATGTTGTTTAAATGGTCAATAATTAACTTCTGGTTAATCAAAAACAAAGCTCTGCTACAACAATTTGGCAAAGCACAAGCCAAAATGCCTAAATAGCAACCAAAACCCCCTTTAAAACACACCAGAAATATCCATGTTACAGTGAATGAAACTCTTCAAATCTTAATAGAAATTCATTTTTAGATCAGGAAAAAAAAATTAGCATGAAAACTCTACAAATTCTATCATCCAAAAGAAGTTTAATGTAGAAAAAAAAATCTCAGTAGCACTGAAATTAAAAAGTAAAATGAATACAAAATAGTTCTGGGAAAAGAAAAGGAAACTTCAGAGTGATACAACAAAGAAGCAGAAAGACATCATGTGAACAATTAGCTTCACTTGAAGAAACCTGTACCGCAAGAAAAGGGAGCTGGTAACACTTGGTATTATCCCAGAGGTGACATCAAGCTCTAAAAATAAGGAAGTTCCATCTGAACTAAGGTTGAACCTTTATATGAAATAAAGTCATCCCTTGGTATCTGCAGGGGCTGGAGTTCAAGTCCTTTCTACAAAATGACACGGTATGTGCATGTAACTTACACACCCTCCCATATACTTTAAATCATTCTCTAGATCACTTACAATACCTGATACAATATAAATACTATGTAAATGGTTGCCAGTGCATGGCGAGTTCAAGTTCACCTTTCTGGAACATTCTGGGATCTCTTTTAGTATCTCTGACCTGCACTTGGTTGGCTCTGTGACCACGGCCCCTGCAGACAAGGGGGCCGACCACCAACTGCTGATCAGTCTGATCCGTGGGCGCCTGCTCATGCTGCCCAATCAGATCCAGGAGCAGGAGCCGGCTCAGAAGCCACGCCTCACTGCAATGGAAACTTGCAACGATTCTTGCAGTTAAGACTTCCTCAAAACCGTCACAAGATATTACACGTACATAATACTCAAAGCACAGCTGGAAATACGGCATTAAGGAAAGCTGAGGACTAAGCCTGTTAGAGGCTGGGGGACGCATTTGAAGCTGAATCTAAGAGCGTACTGGATGGGAACAACGTTATGACTCCTTGACTGGCTACAGGAACGACAAAGAAACGAGGATCACTCAGACATGCTCAGCACAGCAGTGGACTAGGAAGTAGCTATTATTTTTAGTTTTTCAGAGATAACTGCTTAGCACATTGAAGTCACAACGACCCAAGCTTCCTTACGCAAAGCATCCATCATCAACATACTTATATAAGGTGGCAGGGCACATTTAAATAATTTTAAAACTAGTATTTCTTAAAGGTTCGGGTATGGAAAACAGGTAACTAGGCAGTTACTTTATGACACAGGCTTGACTGACAGCCCTGAGGTGACAGCTGTCTTCACCAACATACTTTCGACCGCTCACCTAGCTGTGTCGTAGTGCTGTATATTTGTGGGGGAGGAGGGTCCTCACTGACAAGAACACTGTTTTTCACAGACACCCTCACGTCAGGGGGATCTCATTTTCATTTGGGCTCTATCTTGAGTTTTGTCACCAAGTTGGAAATACGCAGCTATGTAGCAAAATTTTTTCTTCTTTTTTCAAGACTAAAGTTATGTTGAGTAAAATCCAACACCGCTGAATGTGGTGATCTGGCATCGTGGAGAAACCGAGGTGCTGTTCAACTGCTGGCTTCGTTTTCCAACTGTGACTTGTACTAACCGTGACTGCGTGTGCAGCCTACACGTGTACACCTGCCACTACACACACACCCAGCCGCACACAAGCCAGCCACTCTGGACAGAAGAGGCTCTCCCCGCTGCCCTGCGGCTTGGCCCCCTCCAGCCAGAGGCCTTCTCCTCTCCTCCCTCGAGCTCCTGCGGCTACGGGGGCTGCTGCTGTGGCCAGACTCCTGCTGCACAAGTTTTCCCTTATCCCTCTGCTTCTCAACTGTCTTACAAATGGACTGTGAATATATGATGGCCCACTCAAAAGGAGTCTTCCAAAAACTATGTCTGAACGGATCATCAGGATCCATTCAGGATTTGCAGTGTTTCCCAACCTTATCCTATTATTTTATTTTTTAAAAAAGGTTACATTGTAGTTTCAAGACACCTCTGAAATATAAAAGTAGTACTACTAGGTCAGGAAAACAACAAGACATGCTTTGCTTCAAAAGTGTCACAAGACCACACATTTGAAGAGGGTCAACGCGTTTCTTTGGATTTTACCAAAGTTCACTCAAAACAATGTCTAGAATGTAGAATATTTAGGAGAGCTGTTTAAATTTTATATTTTTGTACAAGTTCAGTGGGGTTCTTCCAGAAGAATCAAAAGACGAAAAACAAGGGTAGTTTTTGCCCCAGATTTTGATGAATTTTGATACATCTTTGATAAACATTATATTTCTTCTTTAATGATATTCCTCAAACAAAACAGTTAGCAAAATATTTGAATTTGCCATGTATAATGTCACATTTTAATGTAAACATCAAATAAGGTACCAAAATTTTTACTGGAGGGAAAAGACACCTTCGAGCGGCACAGTTCTTTATACCACTGGGGGCGGGGGTGGGGTGGGGGGAGCCAGATTACAGACGTCCACACATGCAGAGTGGGGAAAAAAGATTCTACTAAATTCACGCATTTTTAAAATAGTTATCAAGTCTACTAAGCACCAACAATCCTAAAAATTTTTCAGCTTCATGATTTGTTTAAAAAAAACCACACTATGAAATTAACATTAAAAACAATCTTGAAGAGTAGCTTGTCCAAAAGTAACTGTGCACGCCCACGTTGCGGCGTAGGGCGCACACCTGCAAAGAGAGCCTTTGCCTCTGTCCTGCGGTGAATGGAGAGGACGACAGCGCGCCGTCCAGTCTAAACCTACAAAAGTTTTTGAGGGCAGCATCTTGCCACCAAAAAAAGCTGATGAAACTTAAAAGTATTCAGAAGATGCTGCCCTTTTATTTTAAAAAATTTTCAATGAGTTTAAGCAAAAATAACATACATCTGTACATCAACTGGCCATTTCTGGTACAGAAACCCAGCATATGCTAATATTATTGAACAAATGTAAATGCTACTTACAATTTTTTTTCTCTTTAAATACATTTTAAACAAACTTTTTTTTCTTTTTTTTTTTAATAGTTGCACAATTAACTTCTTAGCTGCTAGCTTGATGCAAACATATATAACAATACACAAATTTAAAAATATTTTTTTATTCCACATAAAAGCTGTCAAAATTCTGACTCACGTCAAAAATGCAAATAATGGAATATACTTAAAAAAAATTAGTTGCAAGTCTAGCAGCAAAGCAATTAAGTGAGAACACAGTCACCGTGAGAACGAAGGGAGCTGCGCAGCTACCGGCGAAGGCTGGCTGCCTTAGCTCTACTGGTGCAGAAACTGGAGCACTCTCCTCGGGGAAAAAGGGGTCACTTAAAATAGGAGTAGAAGCCATTGCTGCCGGCTGAGCTCCCCAGGCTGAGCTCCTGGAACAGAGACAGAGGGTCGCTGCTCTTCTTGGCCTGCTCGGGCGGAGGCCTGGGCTTTGGAGGGGCCCGCAGCGCGCTGGCGTAGGACATGGCAGGCTTGCCGCCCCCGGAGCTCTGCGGGCTGCTGCTGCTGGCCGACTCGGCGATCTGCTTGTTGGGCATCAGCGGGGGGAACTGGCCGAGATGCTGCAGCATGCTGTAATTGAAGGAACTGGACCCCTCAAGGCTCTCAGGCTTCAGATGCTCCTCAGGGGCTTTGATGGTCTTGGGTGGAGCTAGAAGCAGAAAACAGCAACACTGATTCAGGGGCAAGCCCAGCAACGCCCAGGGGCCTCGTTAGCTCCGTGCCTGCTGGTTCTCATCTCCAGGGACTCAGGGACAGGCGGCTTCTGCCACAGAACCCTGAAATCACAACGTATCTAGCCAAACTTCTCCGTCTCAGAAGCACTTGAAAAAAATTAACTATGTGAGCTGCTGCGGGAGACCCGGGTTTGATCCCTGGGTTGAGAAGATCCCCTGGAGAAGGAAATGGAAATCCACTCCAGTATTCTTGCCTGGAGAATCCCATGGACGGAGGAGCCTGGCAGGTTACAGTCCACGGGGTCGCAGAGAGTCAGACACGACTGAGCGGCTCCACCTTCCTTCACCTTCAATGTGAGCTGCAATAACTAGACATATTAAAAACTGAAGGTCAAGTCTGAGGGTCTGCTTCAAAAAACTAATTTGTTTAATTGTATACTTTGATATTTATTAACTACTCATAGTCTGAAAATGGGAGCAAATACGTTCTTTCTTAAAATAAAAATGAGCTCTCTAGCCAGTCGTCTGGTTGAGATAGCTTCTATTATTAACCGAAGAGCAGCAGCATCAGATTCTGTTCCTTAAAAATGCTACCTTTCCTTGTAATATGTAAGTGAAAATGGGATGGGGTGAGAGCGGCACAGCAAGCTTCGCCCCACACTCCCCGTAATCTGCCTGATTCTGACGCTGACTCCACTCTCCCTGACCCTTTCATGGCCCACTGCATCATAATTTGCTGTAAAGACTGATTTTGTTTACAATGTTTTAAAAACTTAACCATTATATTGAGTGAAAATCATAATACATATTCATTGAGGATAACCTGAAACTACACAGAAGCCAAAGAAGAAAATAAGTCATTCAGAATTCCAAATATCAGAGCTAAGCCTTAACCTCTTGGCGCATTTTCCCTAAGGATGTCAAATAACGCAGACATTTCGAAACTTTTTAAAGGAACCTCTCATTTTTCAAAATCTGGATAGCAGTTAATTTTTCACTTTTCAAATGTTATAAAAGATAAAGTTTCCTAAATATTCATGACTGTTTCCTTGAGATAAATTCCTAAAAGTATCATACAGTGCATGTGTGTGTGGGCGTTGCTCAGTCGTGTCCACCTCTTCGTGACAGTCCGTGGGATTCTCCAGGCCAGAATACTGGAGTGGATTGCCATTCCCTTTTCCAGGGGATCTTCCCAACCCTTGGATTGAACTCGGATCTCCTGCATTGTAGGCAGACGCTTTACCAGCTGAGCCACCAGGGAAGCCCCATCTAATGAGACCCCACTGAGCAGTTATCAGAATGGCCCACACCGGGACACTGACATTGCCAAACGCTGGTGAAGCGTGGAGCAACAGGAACTCTCGTTCTCTGCCGGTGGGAAGGCACAGTGGTACAGAAGTCTGCTGATTTCTTACAAAGCTAAACACACCCTAACCATCAGAGTGAAAGTCACAGCCCCTCAGCCGTGTCCGACTCTCTGCGACCCCAGGGACTGTGTATTCCATGGAATTCTCCAGGCCAGAACACTGGAGTGGGTGGCTGTTCCCTTACCCAGGGGATCTTTCCAAACCAGGGATCAAACTCAGGTCTCCCGCACTGCAGGTGGATTCTCTACCTACCAGCTGAGCCACCAGGGATACACAGTGCTAACTATGATAACTGTGGCCAAATCCCTCTGTGGGAAAACACTGCCCAATTATACTCAGTCAGCAAATTTGCCCATTTCTCTACTACATCACAACACCAGTGTTAGCTATTTCACTTTGGCCTAGTTTATAAGTGAATAGTCATCTTACAGCTCCACTTTGCATGGCTTTATTACTGATATTTATGGACATTTCCCCCCATGTTTATTATCTATTTGTGGATTGTAAAGTTTAGTTTTAGTATTTCACTGACTCAGTATGCTAATTTCATATTACTATTTTAAAACTTTTAAAAATTCACAAATTGTTCAAAATTATTTTAAGCCATTTAACAGCTTTCTGGAATATTTTATCACCTTTCCTGTCTCAATGTCATTTTGAGAATGAAAACAATTGCTTTTAAGAGCATTAGTTTAACAAACATTTCAATATAGAAGGGTCTTGCACTGCCTAATACACAAAATAAGTACTTTATTGGTTGTTCAAAACTATTTTTATTTACCAAGTCCTCTTACTTAACCATGCTTTCATTTTCATGACAATTAGAGTTTAGAATGTTTTTAATTAAATAATACATACAAAATATTACTTTAGAGGCAGTTTAACCTAATGCCTACATGCTTATCTAACCATGAAAGTGAAGCTATCTGTCAATCTGATTTACTGCATATACTCCAGATAAGATAGACTATTCTTTACAACTATGAATCTCACCAATTTGGCAACCAATGCTTTTTTTTTTAAATACATTTTTCTACCTAATTTTTAATTTTCATCTGTTTATGAAAAGAAAATGCTTGATAAAGTATGCTTTGTCACCAGGACAAGAGAATAGAACTGCAACACCCAGTGTTGGGGAATGAGCCCCACCCTCACTGAGGGCGCCGTCAGGCATCAGGCCCCACACTGAGACTGGTCACCCCCTCGACCACACAGGATCTGTTTTCATGTTTCCCTTACTCAGCAGTCAGGCATTCACCAAGAGCCGGAAGTGTGACCAGTGCCAAAATGGGAATCCAAAGTTCAGAAAGGTCAGAAGCATGACCTTTGCTCTCAGGCTTGCAAATGTGGAGAAATACAGCCATGCCAAAACCTCCTTTAAATTCCAAACCAATATAATACAGTTTCCTTCAACTCAAGCAATAAGACTCAAACTTTAGAAAGAACTTTCCCAAGTGGTGGTAATTCTCCTTCTGATTTACTACTGGCAGTTGCGACCTTCCTCTACAAGTAAAATAGGACAAAATAAAATAGGTACATATACGCGTGCATGCATGCTGAGCCTAGAAGGTGTGCTTCAGGGCATCAGCGATCTTTGAGTCAGCTTTTAAACATTGAGCTAAGTGGTGTGTGTGTGTGTGTGTGTGTGTGCGCGCGCGCGCACGCTTTTCATGTCTGACTCTGTGTGGCTCCATGGACAGTAGCCCGCCAGGCTCCTCTGTCCATGGGATTTTCCAGAAGGGAATACTGGAGTGGGTAGCCATGTCCTTCTCCAGGGGATCTTCCTGACCCAGGTTCTTGCATCTCCTGCACGGGCAGGCAGATTCTTTACCGCTAATGCCACCTGGGAATCCCTTAGCTAAGTGTCACTTTCAACTAAAGGAGACGACTACTTGTCTTCTGGCAATGAAGAAAACCGGCTTCCCCGGTGGCTCAGTGGTAAGGAACCCTCCTGTCAGTGCAGGAGACCCAGGTTGGATCCCTGGGTCAGGAAGATCCCCTGGAGAAGGACATGGCAACTCACTCCAGTGTTCCCGCCTAGAAAATCTTATGGACGGAGGAGCCTGAGGGCTGCAGTCCCTGGGGTCACAGAGCAAGACACGACTCACTGACTAAACAACACACGGCTTAGCGGCTAAACAGCGCGATGGGAAAGCGGTTTCATGTTTGTGGAGAGGACACCATGAGTGGCATATGCTTTGGGCACTTGCTCTGGAAATTTCTACCTTATCAACTTTTTATTGATTTTGGCCAAAAGCTATCTTAAAGTTTAGGTTGGAAAAAAAAGGAGAAATAATGTTGTCTTTAAAATAAATTATAATAAGCAAAACAACTAAAAAGGAACATATTTTCACCACTTATTTGTAATCTAGATGTTTCGCAGGAAATCCAAATATGATGAGTGTGTTTTTGCTAGACCTCAAAAATGACAGAGCAATCTCAGGTGAAATGCAGCAGCTTACACACAGAGGTACTAATGAGCGTTTAAAGTGACAATCTCTCTTGCTGGGAAAGAAACTAATACCTATTTAATGCTTTCTGACCTACCACGTCTCTTGTACTAAAAATATGCTTGTATGCACATCCTCCAACATGGGTCAGCTACAGAAACAACGGATTCACATTCTAATGAGGAATAACATTAACAAAATACAAAGGGTGATGCTACCAAGGCGGACATTTCCCAACTGTTACAGACTTGTTCACAAAGACCAGCGTCTACAGCCTGCAGAGAGAAGGCTACAGATCCGAGTCAGATAATATCACTCTTCACATCTAACGTCTCCTCACAGCCAACATGAAGGGAAAGAGACAAAGGAAAGACGATGGTGCTCAGACTTCCCGCCATGCACATCCACAGCCGTGTCTGGGCCAACACCTTCCCGTGTCGTCGTCTTCTTCTTTGGACTTGGATTTCTTACTTCATCAGAATACAAGAAATAAACTCTGGATTTCTAATCTCAAAATATTAGACCCTACCGGTCTTTCTTGTGGCCAGACTCTACTGTGTAGGTGCCTGACACAACTCAACTGACAATAAAGCCACTGAAAACTGAAACTGACCTAACCAACTCCCACCCTTAGCCGGGAAAAAAAAAGAGAGAGAAAAATCCCGAAAGCAAGCTCTTCCCAAGCAAAGGCGATTCTATTTAGAAATATATTTTTGTTGCCCTTACTTCTTTCACCCACTCACAGGTTACAATCATCAAAATAATCAGTTTCCAAATATTGATAGATTACTTACCTTCCAGATCACATATATATATGGACCCTATATAGCCCTAAATTAATACGAATTTTGAGGCACAGCTGTGCGCAATGACCGTTCACTACTGCTCAAAGACAATCACGCCGATGGAAGAGATGGGAGACGAAAAAGCCCGTAAGCAGCGGGAGCTGACCAGTCAGTGCCGCGGGGTGGCCACCACCAGCCCTGTCTCACCTGCCGACTCTCTGGGCTGGGCTGGCCTGCTGGATCCACTGCACGGAATGTTCTGGTAGGGGCTGGATGAGGTGGCGCTCACCCAGGACTCCGGGGAGGAAAAGGCGAAAGGAGACTGGTTATCATGGTCCTGAAGCTCTTTTCGCTGAGCAAGACTGTCTTGAGGAGTGCTTGCTTCTTCAGAGCAAGGCTGTGCTGAGCTAGATGAGATTCTTCTTTGGTACAAGGGCCGACCCGGTCCTCTGGGTTCATACTATACAAAGAAGAAGGACATTTCATAAATCTGTGAAATTTACACCCTACTCTCTTATGTACCCAGCAATCTCACTGTATTAAATAGAAATTCTCAAAACCACTCTCTTCTGTGGCCATGAAACACCCCCACAAAGCAGCCTGAGCTGTGGATGTGGGCGTCTGGAGACCTGGATTCAATCGCAGGTCTGGCCCTTGGCAGGCAGCCCTATCACATGCCGCATCTGATTCTAACTCTGCTTTCTTGTTTGTAAGATATGGGGCTGAAGCACCCATCTTCAGTTCCAAAGTTCCATCAACATTTTAGGGAACACTAAATTAAGCATGAAGAAACATATCTGCTCAAAATTAAAAGGGGATATTATAGTCACAATCAACTGAACCACACCGTCTTGAACATACTCATCCATTTGAGACTCATCTTGTGGGTGCTTCACAACCTCCCGGTTTATTATTCCTTAGACCTGATGGCAAGACAGGGCTCCCTACCCCCGAGAGGTGCACCTGACCGGCCCCACTGCACTCTTCCTTTAAACTGTCTTCAACGAAAACGGAACATTCATTATTCTTCAACCAATCCTTTGTATGTCTGAAACTCAGTTAACATTTTTCTCTTCCCTACATTGCACGAAAATTTCTTTAGCTCTCTGTCAGGGCACATTTGCCAGAAATTCCTTAAGTGCCCTCCAAGTTTCCTGGCCTGACTTTTGGGACCACGGCTCAATCTCAGTGCTAACAGCCACTCAGGATGTAGCAGAGTGAGTTGTCCAGCCTCTCTGGGTAGACTACAGGCTGCTTTTACTGGGAACATCACCCTGGGCAACTGACTTCACCTTTTGGGAACTTCAACCGTACGTGTCTCTTCAAAACCCACAGTACGCAGCTCTTAGGACTGTGAGAATCAAATGAGTTCAGCACACAGAGCTGTTAGAACACTGGAAGGGTCTGTTGTTAATCTAACATAAAAGATAAACTTCCATGCTAGATCTTAAATGACAGGGTGGGACAGTCTTTTTATTTTCTCCTCTCCCTCTCCCTATAATAACAGATTTGCTATTCACTTTCTAGTCATTATTGTTAGGGGAAGCACACTGATTGGAACCGCCCACCCTGGCCAGGCACCATAGCAACCATTTGCATGAGTTGTTTTATGACAGGAGGGCCTGGTAAGGAACATGGAATAAGCTACCATCAACTGGAAGAGTTCGGGAAAGGTCAAAAAGAGACTCTGCATGTCCGACCACCTCTCAGAATCCTCCTCACAGGCACCCGTCTTGGTTGAACAAGGCGTGCGCCACCAGGAAAGACTGCGTCAGAATGACTGGCTAAAGACAACCCGGAAACTAATCCCATCACCATAAACGCCAAGACTATGCGGCAGAGCTGCTCTCCTGGGTTCCTTGACCCCGCTGCTCTCCCCAGGGCGGCCTTCCCGGTAACATCTCTTGCTTTGTCAGCACGTGTGTCCCTTTGGACAACTCCTTTCCTTTCCGAGTGTTAGACAAGAGCTCAGTTTCTGGCCCTGGAAGGGGTGCCCTTTCTGCAACATTATGACAGGGAGGGAACTTCCTTTTACCTTTGTTGTTACAAATAATTGGAAATCAGGAAATGGAGGTTAGATTACAAAGAAGAGAGAGAGAGAAACAGGCACAGAAATAGCAGGAGTTGAGAGTGGGGGGGATAAAATGTAAGATAGCACAAGCAGAAATTATCAGGTCAATTAGACGAGGAAAACTGTAGAGTAAGCATGTGAGAGTCATCACCACAGATGGAACCACAAGGGTATCAACTGGGGAAGGGAGTGGGCCTGGATTGGCTGCCCTGAAAGGAAGGGAAGGGAGGGAGAGAGATTCTCAATTGTCAAATGAGGAATGTCCGGGTCACTAATGCATTTCGAAAGTTTTAGCTACTGGATGAAAAAGGCAAGAGACAACACTTCATCTCATCAATTCCTTTCTCATATTTTTTTTACTGTTCTTCTGTCTTTATGTACAGTATCTAAATTCAACTTTTGTTTTACTCTGCTTTAAAGGTATTTTTTCTCCCAATGGTTAAGATCATTCTGAATTTCCTATTTTCTAGAATATTAACCATTCTAACTGCTGTCAACTGTGAATTTAATCAGTACATCTGAAATTTCTTCGTTGAAGTTACTACTTTATGGCATTGGGTGGAGCGCCCCACCTTCCCGACTGCTTTGCTCTCCTCGGCCGGGCAGTGCATGAGCGAACGGCCACAGCAGCTTGCACAGTGTGCCCTTCTTACCGAGGTTTGCCACAAACAAGATTAGCTCTCAGAATCAAAATGAAGCGCTTCTTTTCATTACCATGCCCTGAGTGTTCAGCACAATAAAAAACTGTAGGGGATCACATTCTAAAGACTTTATGTGTGAACGGTGGTTGTTGTTCTACTCAAGTACAAAACTAATGTCTGTTATAGTCTTAAAAGGAAGAGGTAGAATAAATGATCTTAAGGCCTCAGCTAATTCCAGTGTTTTAAGTTTTACTTTAAAGTCGTCAATAAATCAAAGTCCTAATCAATGACAATATATTTAAACTTTTTATTATTAAAATATCCAAACATAATCCGTCAACTTTAACAATCATCAACAACTTGATGTATCTGCTAAAATAAAGTGTTATGCCATATAAAGCCTATTTAAGTTACTTAAATTAAAAACAAACAAACAAAACTGCTGAGAGCATGCTAATTGATTACAATTGTTAGGTAGTTAGAATAGGAACAAGGACTCCAAAATGGCAATGGCTAAAAGACATAGGGAAAAGTCTGTGAGAAGGGAACAAAGGAAAAATTCACGGACCTGAGTGAGAACCTCAAGTAAAACAAACATGCCCCCCGGCCAGGCTAGCCCTAATTTGCATAGGGCAGGCTCTAGGGAAGAGACAAAACCGTAAAAGAGAAAGCAAGGTCCTCACGCCTCGAGGGTATACCATCCTCTGCCAAATAAAACTCTGAGGGAGAGCCACACTGGTCCCCCGGTCCCTTGTCGTGAGACAGCACTGAGGGAATTACACTCTCCCAACACAATGAAATCCATTGGCAATGAGTACAAAATTTCAGATTTTTTTCCCCCCAGATGGAAATTCTTAAGAAGTATGTTGAAAAAGAAGGGCTCGCTAACAAAAATTTGAGAAAAAGATCGCTTGCCTATAAAAAAATTCATGTATTTTTGACAGAGAATGTCCTTTTATTTACACCTACACTTAGGACCCTTAGGCTGTTTAAGTTATACTTTTCATTGTTTCTTTTCTTATTTCCTGACCATTTTTTGTTTCCTATTGTTTTTGCCCAGCTCTCATTTTTTTCCTAAAGAGACTACTCTTTCTACCTACATCTCCTGCCAATCCGAATATTCTGTTACTTTTAGATGGCAACTCTACCAATGACTGGCATGCAGATTTAATTTTAGAGTCCTCAGGTCTGAAATAATTTCACTGCTTATTCCTTAAAGTCTTATTTTCCTCTGTCAGAGATCCTTACACCTGGGTTCAGTATCAACTTCACACATATTGTGTGTTTACAAACATTCTTCGTGTTTAAACTGTGAATTCATTATGTTGCCAAACATACGATCATTATTTTCTAAGTCTACTGCTAATATTTCCTTCTAAAAATCAAAGTATAATGCTAAAATTCCAAAAGCTGTTTAAGAAAAAGCTAAATGACTAATTTCATGTATGAATTTCTATTTTTAAAGACTGCTGTCAGTTTAAGTAAAAATCCACAGTCTGCTTACCACTGTCTTAGGTCCATCTCTAATATCTAAGGTTAGCTGGCCATTCATTTCACGTGTATATGTATAAATAAAAACTGGGGGAGAGGTTAGCAACTTAATGAATCAGGGCTCTACTTACAATTATACTATCAAAGCTGATCACCAAGGAGGAGCTAAATGCTTTGGTGGAAATTCCAAGTCTCATTAACTATGGTGCCAGAAACCTTAGTTAAAATAGAACATCTCATTTAAATGATTAGCTTTGATAATTTAAGCATGAATAGAGGTCCAATTTATTAATCTGTCAATCACTGTCTCCGTGATATGCATTAGATGCCTGAGAGACCACGCATGACATGCTCTCGGAGAAGACAGCACTACCTGGTTAAGCAACAACGATATGAGCTATCGTCATCCACCTTTAAAGTCAGGACAGGCAGAGTACGTCAACCAGCCAAGAATGTAACCTTCCAGCTCCATCTGTATAGTAGGACCGTGTTCCACAGAAGGAGACCTGGCTGGAGAGCTGGAGTGGGGGGATGGGAGGGTAACCAGACAACAGTACTGAAATCGAGTACTGAAGAACAAGTACTTCCTGAAAATAGTACTGAAAACTAAGCTCAAAACTAGAGCTGATTCAAAGAAAGAAATGAAAATAAATAGATAGGTCAAAAAGTGTCTTTGTTCAAAAGCCTACATAGAAGACAGAATTATTTCAAAGCAGATAACATCATACAGACTTACATGTCATCTCTACGATGGTATAAGTAAATGATTTATAGGAAGCTGATCAAAATTGGTGACTTGCAAGAATTCTGTTTTCTTTAGCAGGCCACCTACAACACCACCAACTGCAGCACAAACAAGTGCAGCTTCATAAACCTTTGGAGACTTTTACAATGACATTTTAAAAAGGATTTTTCATTTATTACTAATTGAGCACTTTTAATCAAGCTATCTCATGTAAAGTACATCTTAAATGATAAGAACTTGGCTCTGCACCAGTATCAGCAGTGCTGGCAGTGCTGGCTCTATGGTAAACAAACTTTTTTACATGATAAAACTATCTCCACCTAAGAAGAATGAGGATTTGTCTCTCGAGATAAAATGACTAGAAAGTATAATGGGGAAAAAAGGTCCTATTCATAACAAACAGCAAAGAAAAACCAATCTAAGGATAAATTCAACCAGAAATGAAAATATTACAGAATTTTACAGAGGAACATTCAGAAAACAAAGAAAAAAGGAAGGGAGGGAGGGAAAAAGGAATTAAAATATTGAAGACTGCTCAGTTCAGTCGCTCAGTCGTGTCCAACTCTTCGCAACCCCATGAATCGCAGCACGCCAGGCTTCCCTGTTCATCACCATCTCCCGACGTTCACTCAGACTCACGTCCATCGAGTCCGTGATGCCATCCAGCCATCTCATCCTCGGTCGTCCCCTTCTCCTCCTGTCCCCAATCCCTCCCAGCATCAGAGTCTTTTCCAATGAGTCAGCTCTTCGCATCAGGTGGCCAAAGTACTGGAGTTTCAACTTCAGCATCATTCCTTCCAAAGAAATCCCAGGGCTGATCTCCTTCAGAATGGACTGGTTGGATCTCCTTGCAGTCCAAGGGACTCTCAAGAGTCTTCTCCAACACCACAGTTCAAAAGCATCAATTCTT